>BHFT01040265.1:0-15354 GCA_004320025.1 Laticauda laticaudata
ACGTAACAACTGAACAAAATTGACAGCTCAAGGAGTTTAGAGCCAATCGACCATGCAGGTGGGAACACCTATCATCACACTGGTTTGAACCAGATGGGTCTAGTGTGCATCTGCGAGCACTATAAGGCAACCCTAAAACCAATTGCTCTCCAAAAAGCGCATACCAGTTAGTGCAGCATTTTACTGCATCGTAGCGGAGGAAAAATTTTGGCAGCTTGATCTCGCACAGGCCGTATCAACAACTACCGTTGATCCCATACCACAGAGGCACGACTATTTTAACTACTAGAGGAGCATTCAAGTTACTGTCTCCAATTCGGTATTAGTGTTGCCCAGGGTGCCAAAGCTATGGAATGCCGCCTAAATGGAATCCAAAGGTGTCGATCCTTACTTTGACGATTGTACTGGTCTCAGCAAAAAAACGCAACCAGCTAGGAGACCAGATTAAGAGAGTCTAACAAGATTTAGAAAAAGCAGGCCTCAAAAGTAAAAAGAGAGAAATGTCAATTAGCCACCAAACCAGGTCGAGTTTTTCAGCGTATTTAAATCGTGACAAGGTGTTCACCCACCAAAAAAAAACGGTGGGGGTATCCGAAGATTGCTCCTGACCCAGGAACAAAAAGTGAACTTCTAAAGGCCTTCCATTAGGCCGTTTCCATAAATTTTACAACGTATCATGTTCTGCCCCATAAGCAACAATAGCAGCAATCCCTACATCACTGCTAGAATAAAAAACCACTTGGACTGGGCCACCGGGAACAGAAAAGCTTTCAGTGGTATTAAAGATCTATTAACGTCAACACGCGGTCTCATCCCGACCACTTGAGGTCACATGTGATACATTGCCCTTTGGGTTGCGCCATCCTGAGCCAACAAGCTTATAGACGGCAGAGAGGCACCAGTCGGCTGTGTTACTCCCAAGGACGGCTCTCCAAGTTCGGGAGGCAATTACAGCCAAAACTCGATAGAGAAAGCCCTCGCAAATCATTCGCCGAGTCAAAAGTTCCTGAGTACCTTTATGGTGGAACTTTTTTCATAATAACCGATCAACAATCCCCTTCTTGGATCCTGGCAGGCAACAAGGCACCCCAACATTCTTGTCACCCTAAATGACGAGGTTGGTCTGAGTTCGTCGCTGCCTGACTCCTTACACGCTGAGTTCATTACTCGACCCGGCCAAAGCCTCACACACGCCAACGCCCCTGAGCGTTCCCCGCTGGCCCGTCACAGAAGTGACCTCTCCAACTTACCTCCATACTTCAGCTGGGAGATCTGCCTGGGCCTACCACTAACTGCGGCAGGACTCGTCTGACCCCACAGCAAGACCCTTTGACAGCGCGCATATAAATTGGTTAGGTAAAGGCTGGTAGCAGGAGAATTTAAAACTGAGACTTTTTAACCATTTTGTACCAGACCAGGGACCGAACGTGTTCCATAGAAAAGGGGCATTTTATGGGGGTGACAGGGTGGTGATTCTGAAACAGTCTCCAGGAAGACATTCTGAGCATGTTGCACGAGGGGGCACCCGGCCGATAGATCAAAATGAAAGCCCTGGCCACGGACGTTAGTTGTGGCCAGGGTGGACTAAAGACATTGGAATGTCTGGGTTGCAACATGCCATGACCAAAAAAATGAGCCGACCCCCCCCACGGGCACCAGTAAGAGACTGGGAAACTCCCGGGGTCCATGGTCTAGAAAGTTATCATATTGACTTTGCTGGGCCACAAAGGAAACCACATTTTTAATAGTTGTGGATGCATTCCTCGAACTGGTTGGAAGTCATTCCCATGCTTCCACAACATCGAAGCTGTCAGGACAAACAGCTAGAAAACTATTATGGACACTGGGCTACCTGGATTACTGGTTTCGATAATGGGCCCCAATTTACAGCGATTACAATTAACAGTATCTGGCTGCCAGGGTATCTGACATGCCTTAACTGTGCCGGCCATCGGCTGCAAGCGGCAGGGATGAACGCATTGGTTCAGTACACTAAGGACAGGCCTAGATAGAATGGGACAAGGGGGACGTACAAGACAAACTCAAACTGCCTACTAAACCTTGCAGCATATTACCCCTAGCAGCAACAACCAAACAAAGCCCAGCAGACTCCTAATGGGTAGGAAGGAAAACTATGTTTCCTACCTGGCCCAGATTGCACCCACTTACAGCCTGGGACAAACCCCCTGATCCTCCAGCAAATACTGTAGTTTGAAATCGCGACCCAGTCTTATGCAAAACTTACGGGGACCCATTGTGGCTTCCAGCACGATCACCCAAATTACAGGCCCCCAGTCTTATCGACTTACTCTTAAGATGTACGGTAGGAATGGAAGCGGCACATAGACAGCTTCATTCCTGCATCTCGACATGAAAAAACACTATAGAAACAAAATAAATATCGACCAAAAAACAAGCAAAAAAGGGGGGGGGGGGGGAAATATAAATAAACAAAAAAAGGAGAGTTATGAACCTCCCATAACAATGACAACAAACATTACAAAAAGACCAAATCTAACTAAACAAAAAGAGCACTCATGGTTAGATTGACCCAAGTGAGAAGTCCAGGAGCAGGAGAGTGAAGTGAGGCACATATCCTGGAAGGAGCAGCCAGGGCATACTCAACCAACCCGGTCAAACCAGGAGGGAGCGGTGGAGCCATCTCAACCGGCCCGAGAGACTCAGGCGGGAGCGGCAAGGCTGACTCCTTCCAGGAGGTTCCATGGAGAAGGACCAGAGAAACAGTGATCCCGTCCAAACCACTCAAAGACCACGTCGAGACTGAGCTGCGCAGGTCAACCAGGACTCGAAAAAGCCCCACCTACCTGCGTGACTATGTAACGCATGTTGGACTGTACTAAGGGGGGGAGGGGTGTTCTGTATGGGTGTTCTGTAGGTTCCAAGTTCCCCCTTCTGATTGGCCGAAAAGGCCACTCGTGGATTGCTTATTTAAGAACCAATCCGGGAAGCCCGCCAAACAGCGGGAACAGTCAAAACAGTGTCACTGGCCACAAGCTGCAGGCAAGGCGCTATAAAAAGAGCTGCCGCGGCTTGGGCTCTTGTTCCGTATTCTTTTGCCTTGCAAGTTGAATAAAATAGTTGTTGTTTGGAACCCGGTCTCACACGCTTCTTTCCAGATGGAATACCTTCCACCCCTTTATTTTAACCTAGTTGATCTAATAACGTGCGGATGTGCCATACAACAGCTAATCTAATCTCCTATTTGCATGAGGATGGCAGCAAGTTTAGGGACTGTCCACCAGGACTTCGTGAAATTTTCCTGCAAATTCAGAGAGACATAGAATCATCTCTGATCTGCCTTTCTCATGATGTCTGAAGCCAAATCAGAAGGAAAGCAATATGCCTTTGCCACACTGTGGTCGAGCAGACAAAAATGGTATTGGGAAATGGTGAAGTTCATCACCATCATCCAGACCACAGACAGGTTCAGGTAGACCTCACTTAAATAATGGTAATTGAACTGTGTAAGTGACACAGTTGTAAAGTGCAATGTCAATCATCACTTAAAACTGTAGTTACCGCAGCTAGTTGTGGGGTGCCCAAATTGTGATCCTGTAACTGCTGGGCACGTTGCAACAGCTGCCATTATAACTAAGGATCACCAGAGGTTCCCCTTGTTCAGCTTCTTTGTGATTTCAAAGGATCATTGAACATGTGGTTGTTCAACAACAAATGCCTATAATTTAAAAGGGGGGGGAGGAAATGGAGTGCTTTTGTCAAGCTTTTTATTGCTACCAGGTCACCTGCTTGAGTTAAAAATGTTCAGTTTAGAGCATTGTTTGTGCATATTGGAGCACAAAGTACTTCTATTTGAACTAAGTGTTTCTCCCTTTCTGCAGTGGTTCACTCTTAAGATGATCTCCAATGTCTCATCTTGAAAGTTTGTTCCTCACCCCATCCCCACCACCCAATGACCAACTTCATTTTCATGGAAAAGGACACCTTTATTTGGCCTAATTTTGCTTATGGCAACCAGCTATGGGGAAACAAGCATTTATTAAGGATGCTGATGTTAATCAGATAATCGGATCTTTGTTTATTACTTGCATAAGACTGCACTAAGTATTGCTGGTGCCTATTGAAATGTATCTTAATTATCCTGAGGGATGAAAACTAAAAAAAAAACTGCTAACAGCGAGAGCAATGATAGAAAAAGGAAATCCCTCAGTGCAATCATGGAATAGAGGGAAAATCCCACTAAGCAAGGCTCATACTTTCTGAACTTCATTGGCCATCATCTCCAGTTAGTCTGGAGATAGGTTAACTACCGACTTGGCTGTGACAAAAGACTAGGCCTGCATATTTATTTGAAAGGAGATTGTCTAAGCTCTTCCCTGTCTGAATGAAAGCCTCTCCACCGTCAAGAGTTGTCTGTGCCAGAATCTGACTTGGCTGATGTGCTGCTTTTCCCTCTAGGGCTACAGCATGTCTTACACCATCAACAAATGGTCTGAGTTGAGCTGGGCCAGCCACTGGATGACCTTCGGGTGCTGGGTCTTCTATCGTCTCATCAGCTGAAGCAGGACCGTCATGTGAACTTGAGGAGATGGAGCAGGGGATGGGTGGAGAGGCAGAACTGAAAAGACTCCTCACCTTCAAGAACATTGGATGCCCACCATCGACTTGAGTGCCATGGATATTGACTGATTCATTCTTTCTCTGGGATGCTGATGGAGGGAAGGGGCTCCCCAGAAGTTCAGTTGTGTGCCCTAAAGAGGGGAGGAACATGCATCCCATGTAGAAAAGGCTGGTCGAGTGCCACAGTATTTTCCTGAATACCTATTTTTAAAAAGCCTTTTCTTCCTTTTTCAACATGATCTACACTACAGTATCTGTAATATTCTTCCACTGGCTTCCTGGGGCTTGTAGGAATTGTTATCGAGAAGGTACCAGATTGCCAGTTCAGATATTATACCTCTTGTACCTTTTTGAGGAAAATCTGGCACCTGCCAGGTCCTTGTCAACACTCCCTCTAGTGGTAATTGAAGAAACTGCACCAACTTTCCCTCCCCTCTGAATTATTTTTACTGCATGTTTTTTTGTCTCTTTTTGCTCTCTAGCGGCTGCAGGTGGGAGCTGCACCCGCTGCTTCCAAGGTACCTCTTATTACTCCTTATGGAATTCTGTCTTTGGTGTAGAGTCTGATGATTAGCCAGTGGGAATCATGATGCTTTAAACAGCATTGAAGATGCTGTTGATTATCTTTATAAATAGGGCAGTTTGTGTCGATGTAGTAGCTTTCTCTGTTTTGCTTCTTGGATTTTTCAGACAATCATGGCAGAAGCATTGTTGAGGCCAAGGCAAAGAGGGCTGGAAAGACTGGGAAAAAGCACAAGCAATTCTAACTAGGGATAATCCTCAAGGAGAACTGAACCGTTTGAAATGTTCACTATCTGAATCTATGGAATTCATGTTCATTTCAATTTTTATCCGCTGTGATGATGGGGCAGAAACTGGCAGCATTTTTTAAAATCAGAGTGTAGCTGCCTGCTCAGATATTTAATTCAGTGTCAAATTCTGCACAGCAGCTTAAACTGCACTAGTAATAGCATACAATTGATTTGGATTAATTAATCTGGAATAATGCTTGCTCCATAGTTGAATATATTGTGAATAAAGTGCCCACTAAGGGTTTAAAAAAGAGGACAGGGAGAATAGAATCATGGTGCCTTGGCATATGTTACCTTCCTGTCTTTATAAAAAGACCAAAAGCTTATTTGAGTGGAGGAAGCATTCCCAAATTTCTGTTACACAGTATTTACAAGCTAAGGATTGCATTGTTTCCTTTGTCATCAACGCACCAATAATCCCATGGCAGGATCTCTCCTGAAATGCATACAAGCTGTATACTTCCTGTTAGAAGTACCACCCTGTCATTGGAGCAAAGAATGAACCTTTAACCTGTTTTTGTCAAGGGGGAGGGATCACGACTGGGAACAACAGGATCAGAATATTCAACATGGACAATGGAAATTTGGAACATTGAGCAGTTCTTTCTCTTCTCCTGTAAAGGGAAGCTAAATGCAGACAAACCTTTTACACTGGACAAATAGTCATCGACTTGCAACCTTCATTTCTTATTTTTTTCAAAATTACAACAGCATTAAAAAAATGACTAAAGACTGATAACACTTAAAACTTGTCACACTATCCCCACAGTCTCATGATTAAAATTTGGGCTCTAGGCAACCGACATGTGTAGCATTCTGGGGTCATGAGATCACCATTTGTAACCTTTATGGCCAGCTTCTGACAAGCAGAGCCAATGGGAGAAATGGGATTTGCTTAATGGCCACCTGAAACACTTAACTGCAGTGATTTGCTAAACAGCCATGGCCAAAGAAAGTTATAAAATTGGGCACGACTTACTAGGCTTAGCAAAGGAAAATCTGGTCCCAGTTGTGATTCTAGGTCAGCGGGTCTGCAACCTTAAACACTCGAAGAGCCATTTGGACCCAATTCCCACAGAAAACACCAAGAGCCACAAAACCTGGGTGAACATCACTCCCACCCAGTCACATGACATCACCATGCTTACCCAGGTTTTGTGGCTCCCAGTGTTTTCTGTGGGAAATGGGTGTCCCTCTCATTTCTGTTTTTTGTGTTTTACCTTCTCAGGCCAGGTGAGGAGTGACTGAGAGGGGAGGGTGAGGGGCGGGGCCAGCCAGTGGTAGGATCACCCAACAGGGAGCCAGAGCAGAGGGCCCAAAGAGCTGCATGCAGCTCCAGAGCCGCAGGTTGCTGACACCCACCCTAGGTTGAAGATTACATGTACTATGGAATTCAGTTATCTCCATTTGCAGGCCCAGCAGAAGAAGGTGGTAGAAGGCATTAGACCGCTCCAGGGATGAGGAAAGGTGTCCCTTTTGAAAATGCTGCTCTTGGTTTTTAAACTGCACATATTTTTGAAATGAAATAATAGAAATGAGTCCAGCAGGGGATAAGCTGCCCTTTTAAAGTGGTGGGGTACGCATCATCCAATGCAGCCTGGAACAGTGCCATTTCTTCTACCTCATGAGGCATCCAGAAAGCAGGACTAGCCTGCAGAACATCCTGGCAGAGATAGGCTTCTTGGGCTCTGTGATTTCAGACGGCATAGGACAGGGGTAGGGAAACTTGGGTCTTCTATCACTTATGGACTTCAACTCCCAGAATTCCTGAGTGAGTCATAAAAGGTTCCCCATCCCTGGCCTACTGGTTTTTCAGCTGTGGGGGAAATCAATTTTTGACTTGAATGGGACTGTTTAATATGCAAATGTAGGACATATGAATCGGTTCAGATAGGACAAGTGAAACACACTCATAGCATTGGACTCATTATTGGGCAACAATATATGTTCCTAGCACATTGAAAGTAAATGGTTTTGTGAGAAGCTATCACTCTTTACATAACATTTAGTGCACTACCATTTGTGAGAAACTATCACTCTTTACATAACATGATATTTATTATGTGCGCTACCATTTTTAAAAGTACATGTGTGAAAAAGTGACCCACACCCCACTACAAATGGAAGTATTCGTTTTTCCCCCTATCCAGATGTCCCACAGAGTGTTGGACTTAAGGTGTCTTCCCACAATTTTTATTTACCAGCCAAAATACAACAATAAACTCATGATGATCTGCGTTTCGATCACCTTGCTACTCCTTGTCTCTGTAAGGGCACAGCAGAATAAGTGTACAACCGGATGCAAAAAAAAAAATAAGGTCAAAGAGAATATATTTCAGCAGGTAATGCTTGTTTTTGTGTGATACTGGTGCATGTTGAGCCTCTTTCTTCCATCCAGCTGTTTAAAGTCCTGGATCCTGATCCCTTTTAGCATTTCTTTATCTGCTAATTCTTCTTTGGTTTTGGAGGAATCAAGAATACAGTCAAGCTCCATTCCAAGTCTCTGTGGACCACGGTGTTAAAATCCCAGGATATACGTATCTTCTACCCCTTGTCTAGGTAAGGTAGAAAATGCTATGGACCATAGGTAGACTATTAAAAAATGAGTGGCTGTTCTTTTTTAAAATGACTTTGATTTGTTTATAAAATAAATATTCAGTGGAAACACATGGGCAATTTTCTGATGTTTTACATGTTTTTATACGTAGATTGTTGATGTTTTCCTTTTGAAGAAAAGGCTGGTATGAAATGTAGATTTTAAATAAAGGCAAATGGAGGTCTAGTGAAGAAGAGTTACACTTAAATAAATGGTCACCAGGAAATGGAGCTCTTTCGGGCATATCTTCCCTATTCCTGGCAATGAATAATAGGAAATTATTGTTTTAAAAGAGTTATTTGGCATCAGGATATGCAAGTGCTATTTATTTGTTTAATCAATTTATACAATTACTATCTCAACAAGTGACTCTCAACAGCAGATAATACCGAATAGGATAAAGCCAGTGATACTCTGAATGCAAAAATTAAACACAAAAATTAAAATAAATAGCAGGCAAGCAAAAAAAGTATTTGGAAATAGCTGCTATCAGCACTCATTCACCAGGCTTGAAGAAAATTAATGCAGGATCTATATTTCTCTAGAAGTAGATTTTATGTCAGTTACAGGTATGCTTAGAACCAGGGGTGGGATTCAAATTTCTCAACAACCGGTTCTGTGGGCATGGCCTAATTTGTGGGTGTGGCTTGGTCATGTGACTGGGTGGGCATGGCTTGCTAACGGCATGGCTAGGTGGTCATGTGATGGGTGGGTGTGGCTAGGTGGCCATGTGACTGGCAAACCAAATATAAGTGGTCCTCGCTTAATGGCCAGTTGCTTAACAAGTGTTCTAATTTACGACTGAACACCGCAGAGCTACTTGACCTGTTTTTGGTGATTTGACAGCCATACATACACACACACACTTATGACCAGTTAAAATATCCCACACAGTCTTGTGACAGGCTTTCTGTTTTTTGACAGTTTCCAAGACCTGGGGAGCCCCAGCAAGCTACGAGAGGCCCGAGGAGGGCAGGGCGAGGCCCAGGGAGCTACGGGGAGGGCAGGGGGTGGCGGTGCTACCTTGAGCTGCTCTGCAATAGGAAAGGGGATGGAACTGCAGATTCTTAGCAAGGCAGAAGTTAACACCTTAAACCACTAGCCAGGATATTAGGGACAAGAATAGCTTGCTTATATGAAAAACCCTAAAAACCACATAACTGGCACACGAAACAAGGACACTTTGCAAGATACCCGTGACCTGGGGTGAAACACAGGTGATGCCACATTTAGCTATGTAGGGGGCTGAGATCCAAATAACCAATCAATATTATCTATTATTGAAGAGTGTGGTAATTCCTGCTTGAAAATACTATATGTGAAGAAGTGCTTGAAAAAGAATTGAGCGGTGAAGATTTTTCTTGCTTTTTTTAAATTGCTTCTCTGAATCCTGAAGATACTGAACCATGATTTATTTAGACACAATGTTTATGCATGTTGAAGAAAATTTGTTGTTATATAGCAACACATTGTTTCCTTGTGTGAATGAAAGCGGATGACAGTTTATTGTGCACCCAGCGAGGGTAGCTTGTTCAATAAACCATGGCTAGTCGAACCCTGAATTATAATTCCGTGCGTGTGAGCGAGAAGGCGGTGAAGGACTAAGTATGAACCCACATCGCCTCAGCCACCTTCCACCAATCGATTTGGCAGAATACTGTATGATGTCAGAGCTTAAGTTCTCATTCGCTGTGCGGATAGGGCAAAAGAACTAAAAGAGCCCCGCCTTTGTCATAGCACAGATTGATTGGCTGGCTTAGCTGTCTGTTTCCATACCAGCCGAGGGTGCTGCGGGGTTTAAAGGGAGGATTTAGGAAAGAGTGAGAAGCGTTTGGTGCAGAGGTTTTGTGAGATACGTTGGGTAAGAATTGAGAATTTTTGAATTTTTGTTATCTGAAAAAGAATTCAGATAACTGAACAAAGAATTTTTGTTATCTGAAAAACTGACCTTTCGTATAAGATTTCCTGGCTGATTTATAGATTTTTCTAGTTTCTCTTGTGATCAAAGATTATATGGGATAAATGTTTAGGTCACAAATCTTTTCTAGACTATGATCAAAGATTATATGAGATAAATGTTGTGTTTAGGGGCACAAATCTTTTGTAGACTATTTGCAAAGTGCCTCATTACAACGCGTATTTTGTTAGGGATTTTTTGCCCAAGGTCCTGCTAAGATCGTCCTGCTGATTTGCTTTTGAGTCCCAAATTCAGGGCGCTTTCCTGCATTTAGAATGGTGGGTGGATGCAGCTTGAGTTTCCAAGTCTCAGGACGGAGAAAGCGGAGGCAAGTACCCTCTACTACGGACTGCAGCATTTGTTTGCTTTGCTAGTCGAGGAAAAATGTTAAAATTGCGGGAAGCCAGGACAAGAATTGGGTTGCCAAATTGGGTATGCCAAATGAGTAACCTAAAAAGAAAAAAAGTCACAAAAAAGGCTTTTCTTTCCCTGTCCAAACTGGAACTGAAGGATAATTCTGGGGAAAAAAAAAAGATGATCAGCTGATAAAGGATAAGTAACAAATATAGTTATTTAGTAATAACTATTGGGTTTCTAACAGCAACTGAATAATGTTGCTGTAAATTGCCCGTGAATGTCTTTTAACAAGCAGGTTGCTCTCGATGCTAAAAAAAAGTTACCAAGACTCTCATAAAATGTCTACTTTGGGTGAATGGATGGCACTGAATCTTGGGAGGTATTGCTTTGAAGTTGTTTGGAAGGTGGAAAATAGGTACCTCTCCCTCTGAGCTGAAGGGCGGCATTTGTTGGATGGTACACTTGAGTCATTTTTTTGCTCCTTCTAGGGATCTTTGCTCCTTTGAAATCAACTGATTTATTGGAGTGATTTCTGTGAAAGGAGCAGCTGTACTGTGTAATGCAAATGTATTTCAAACCAGTGGCAGGCAACTTTTTATTGTATAAAGACACTTTTAAACGCTTAAGACAGCTCTATAACTTTTGGGACACTATATAAATATGTATATTATATAGAGGGGTGGGATTCAACCGGCATTACTACCCGTTCGCTGAGCATGCATGTAAAATAACCTTTGGTTGTGCTGCCCAGACAACTGAAAAGCACTGTGCACAGGTGCACAGTGTTTAAAAAGCCTCTTTTTCCATACTTTTTCAACCTCAGCTGTGCTGTGCAAAGTAGCTGAGATTGAAAAAGCAGGAAATAAAGGATAGGTAAGAGCCGGGGCAGGTGGGTGGGCCAAATGGCAGCAAACACAAAACCAGTTCTGTGTCTGCTCCTCTTCAGGGCTACCGGTTCTATAGAGCCGGGCAGAACCGGTAGCATCTCACCCCTGATTATATATGTATATACACATGCATGCATGCATATATATATGCATTTGTGTGTATGTTCAGACTTTAGGATAAGCTCTGTTTCTATTTTGTTGGCTGTCAAGCCGAAAGAATCTCACAATAGGTTGTATATTAACTAGTTTTCTGTATTTAATGCAGGTGGATCATTTTCTTCCAGAAGAAACCCTTGCCTTTTTCACTGCCTCAACTCACATCTTCTCAACCATTATGGTTCTGGAAGCAAAAGCCGTTATCCATCACCCATACTGGCCTCAGAATTTGGAACTCAAAAATTACGTCCCAAATGACCAACCCTTATGGCAGATCTTGATATATTTCTTCTCTATTGTAGGAATTCTCATGATATTGATCTGGTTTGTAGCAGGCTGGCGGAGCAACACCTGGGGCCCTTTTGGAACTTGGCGCACCTTGATCATTGGCTGGTTTACCATCTGTGGTTTTATTCATGGTGTAATTGAAGGCTGGTTTAGCCTTTACTACATGGAAATCCCAGGGGATGAATCTTTTCTCTCACAGCTCTGTAAGATATCTGTCTGTCTCGTTTCTGTCTCTTGATTTCGGATTTCTTTTTTTTATGCAGCTGGCTAACATGGGGGAAGGTGGAGGGTGGGCAGGAGGATCTGCAGAAGGCACAAATGGGCCAAATGACACAAGGTGGTCAATCCTTCTATTGTGTACTTGAGTCAGACTTCAAAACACAAATATGTGATAGTGACATTTGTATAGACAGTCTTTGCTTTCCAACAGTAACTTGGACCAGCAAATTCATTAAGTGATGTGGCCTAAGTCACTCACATGACCACACCACCTTAGCAACAGTTCCGGCAGTCCCAGTTTTTGTCTTTAGATGAGTCTTGAATGGCTGTGGCATCCCTTCGTCACATGATCACCATTTGCAACCTCCTGGCAGTTTCCCTATGAACTCTTATTTGTTGGAAGTCAGCAATGAAAGTTGCAAATGGCAGTCACATGACAGTGGGAACTTTGATGTAATTGCAAGCTAGTTGTGAGGACCTGACTCACATTTACCTGATCACAGGGCAGCTGTGATCACTACAACTACAAGGACAGTTGTA
Organism: Laticauda laticaudata; assembly: GCA_004320025.1. NCBI lineage: Eukaryota > Metazoa > Chordata > Lepidosauria > Squamata > Elapidae > Laticauda > Laticauda laticaudata. The sequence continues at coordinate 12,412 of BHFT01040265.1, forward strand.
AGTTCCTCTCATTCAGCAGTTGTAACTTCAAACAGCCAGTGAAGAAGTGGACATTAAATGAGGACTGCATGCATCGCTGTGGTTATTTTTGAAATAGCCCCATCCTGAGATCACCCCAGAAATAAATTTCCAAACTCTCCAGGGTGGTTAGTTTTTGAACCTGCATGCAGTTTTTTTGATGTACCTTTTGAAAGGCACCTGTTAAAATTGTGCAATAGGAATAAAAGGAAAATGTAGGATGTGCAGATAAAACTGGATTCAGCTGTTATAACATTGGAATAGTTTAATGCTTCTGTGCTCTTCATATAGAGCTCTTTCATTCTTTCTGTGTATGTCGAGGTACTGATTCTTAATAGTTCATAAGGAAAGGCCCACATACAGGAACTTAATATGATGTGAAACCAGAAATCATGGCCAGAAATAGATTTCCACATATAGTTAAACTTAGGGAACCCGTGTTAAAGGCTACATGCTAGGGCTGTGGGGTACAATGGAATGTGAAAAGGGCCTAGTTTAGAGCGATGCATCATTTTCCCCTGACCCTCTGCAGCACGACGCTGAGAAGATGCATTTGACATAAAGCGCTGCATAGGTACCATATGTCTGCCCTCAAATGCTTTTGAAACATCTTTGTTTTACTGAAATGTTGGAGTTTATCCTCCAGGTTGGCTGAATAGAGTGCATTACAGTGAGCCCTGGGGGGAGAAGGCTTATCTATAGTTGGAATATGTAATAAGTTACCAATATTTTGCAGATGTAGTCCTCTCTATTTCCCTCAGTGCCATATGGCTCATCCTCCTTTGTATCTATATTTCCAATTATGATTAGATTTTTTTAAAAATTCCATTATATGTGTCAACAAGGTGATGAACATACCTAATATTCCATCCTTCTCTTTTCCAAGTCATTNCCAATATTTTGCAGATGTAATCCTCTCTATTTCCCTTAGTGACATATGGCTCATCCTCCTTTGTATCTATATTTCCAATTATGATTAGATTTTTTAAAAATTCCATTATATGTGTCAATAAGGTGATGAACATCCTTCTCTTTTCCAAGTCATTGACTTCTGGTTTCTAGGCCAGGACCTTAACCAATCTGATCTCTAATTATTTCCTAACGACTTGTTGAGATTAATCCATGGAGCATCTTCAACCTAATGCTTTCCACATGCACAAGACATCCCCCCCCCAAAAAAGCTACCATTTTTGCAGAAGTGAAAATAGTATGACATGCACTGAAAGATCATCAAACATCCAGATCTTTCTGAACTATCGTATAAACCTCAGCATTTTNGATCTTTCTGAACTATCGTATAAACCTCAGCATTTTCACCCCATTGCCCTCATCTATAAAGGCTGCTGAAAATTTGAACCAGTGGTACAGTACCTGCAGGATCAAAACATTTAACACTTATAAAAGTCTAGATCAGAAACATAAATATGCCAGTTATGGATATGCTTTACTATATGCTTTGACAAGCAGAAACCAGACTAGAAAATTTATGTTTTATATTAGTCACAATAACACGCTTTGCATATCTGGCTATCATAGTTTGCTGAATAAGCCACAATCATGTACATCACCATGCTAAAACCTTCTGCTTCAGATCCAACAACTATATTTGAATTTAACAGAGTGTTTGATTCCTGCCAGTATCATCAAAACTACAAGAGGGGAAAATATATGTTTCCTAAGGTCAAATATTTGCATTTTACCAAAAAGCATAATTTTAGCCAAGTAAAGTCCTCATGCATTTAGAAAGTTTTATTGGTATGCTAGCATTCATGTGGTCTGTAAAATATCACATTCATTATCAGTTCTGTTTTCTACAATAGAAATTACTTGAAAACTTCAGAAAAAATGTGTTTGGTTTAAGGAGTTGGAGACAGATGTCAGTTTTGCACCTGTGGGAGTTCCAAGCCTTTATTTACCTTTGTATCTAAAGTGCTGCAGAACCCTGTTAGTTATAATTAATAATTAAGAAAAGTGCAGAGAAATTCATAAACCTACCAACATTCCTATTGATTTCTTCTTCTATTCATTTCTCCTTGTTTTATATCTTCCAGGGAAGGAAAATGCCAAAGGGGACAGCAGATAAGTCATGTAAGATTAACTTTGAAATGACAGGCGAAGTTCTGTATATTTCTGCAAAGATCCAGCACTAAGCAATTTAAACAAAGTACTTGGGTTTGAGTGCAGGGATAGGGAAAGGATGAGTTGACATAATGCAAACATAAATCCAGATGAGATGTCAAAAATTTTGCATGAGTTTTCTAATATATTTACTGTTGCCAAGGCAATTCTTTAATAGAGCGAGTACAACAAAATTAAAAGAATTCCTGCATTTCTTTTTCAGGATTTTAACCTTTTAGATTTCTAAATTATTTTAGAAAAAAACGTTGAATTTTATTCATGCCTTAAAAGAGCATATCGGGAATGAAATTTGTTTTCCAGTCTTATGTTTATGAACATTTGAGATGAGTGGGGTTCCCCCATCTCTGTGAAAAATCTGGTTGTTCATGAGCCATTTTATCAGCAAGGGATGGCTAAATTCTATTCTCGCCATTTTATTTTGCATTCACTTTTTTTCTCCTTCCCCTTCCACCATAGTAACTCAGCCTGGGAAAATAAAATGGGCAAGGCTTGAATAAAAAGAACTTGCACCAATTTACCTTCCTCACTAGTATTGAATTCTGCAGTTTTGCCTAAGATAGGTTTATTATCTTTGTATATTTTCATGCATCAGAGAAACCAGGGTGTCATTTAATTGGTTTAGCTCAGGAAGAGTACAGTTTGTAAGCTTTTATTCATGGTTTAAAATAATGTGCATTCATTTTCTACTTCATCAAATAAAATGAAATATTTTCCCAAATTGCCATTCATATCTATCTATCTATCTATCTATCTATCTATCTATCTATCTATCTATCTATCTATCTA
>BHFT01040266.1:0-28163 GCA_004320025.1 Laticauda laticaudata
TGTATGTCCATGGTTTTTCACTCAGGAGGAACAGGATTTGTTTTTCCTTTCTCCTTGAACTATTGAGTCTCGGGCACTACATAACTACTGGCTAATTGTTGCTTATCAAACTGCAAGTTCAGGGTCCTAATTCCTCCCTGCATGATAATTTACTGTTTAGTCTCAATGCCCTCTCTTTCCGTATAGATTATTTTTGAAGTTTTTCCATGCACATTTGGTCCTCACCTCTGTGCACAGCCAAAATCTGGACAAATCAAAAGGAAGAAGCATAAATGGAAGAATTTTGGGAGAATTCTTTTTGGGTGGGAGTGTTAATTTTATCTATGGAAGTTAATTAATTGGGGGAAGAGTGGATTTTGTCTGTAGTGGGATCATGATAAAGTAAAGATACAGATTCTAGTATAGTTTCTTTCGAGACTTTGTAGAATACTTACATGGTTATTTTGATGATCAAGCAGGTGTTGGGCATCTCCATCCTGCAGACTAAATATTAGGGCTCTGCAGCTCTTTGAATCTGAAGGAAAAATGATGCAATAGTGACATGACCAGGACTTGTGAAGAGCTTCTTAAAGCAATTCCTCTTCTCAGCAATTCCTTTCAGTACCTTCATGGTTATTTAATAAGGCTCTGGGATTCATTCAAAGAGAAGCTTTGTGAAGTAACTTCCTATCTGAATGTCTTGATTATAATGTTGAGGTGCTATCTTCCTCTTGGAAGCTGGCAAAGCCTCTTTGAGGATTTCCTATCATTTGACCAAGCATGTGCATGTACAGATGACACTTCCGTTAATGGATTAGCTGAAGCAAATGGATAAATAACAGCAGAGGAATGTGGAATCTCTCTGTTCTCTGTATTACTGGGATGCGACTGTATTGCTGTGAGTTCTAGGCCTCATTCAGGCGTGAAAACCAGCTGGGTGACTTTGGGCCAATCACTCTGACCCAACCCACATCACAGGGTTGGTTTTGCAGGGAAAATAGGAGGCAGGAGTATTAGATATGTTCATTGCCTTGAATTGATATACATGATCAGGCACAAAATAATAATGTGTTAGTGCTATGCAAAAAATCCATTCTGATTCATAGTTAGAACTGTATATAAAGTCCTGTTTTCTACTTGCAGGTTCAGATCCGACCTTGGAATCTTAGTGACAGTGATTTTGTGATGGATGGCTCACAACCTCTGGATCCACGGAAAACCATTTTTGTAGGCGGAGTTCCACGACCCTTACGAGCAGGTATGGAAATTGGCTTGTTGACTTTGTCCAAGTGACCTTGCTGTTGAGAATTTCTGATATGGAAATATGCTTACTAACTTTTGCTGACATTCTCATTATTTTCAGATAGAAGAACAGAAATTTAGATAGAAGAGTAGAAACTCCATTGCCCAGAGCCTAGGAAAAAAAAGGGGATTTATATGCATATTTGTTGTTACTATATTTTAGTGGAGCTTGCAATGATAATGGATCGGCTGTATGGAGGAGTTTGCTATGCTGGAATTGATACTGACCCTGAACTGAAGTACCCAAAAGGAGCTGGGCGTGTTGCATTTTCCAATCAACAGAGTTATATAGCTGCTATCAGTGCCCGCTTTGTTCAGCTGCAACATGGAGAGATAGATAAACGGGTAAGTACTAGAGCATATTCTATTTATTACACAGCATTCTTTTGTTGGCTTATGTCCATATAAGTGCCATTTCATGATAGGAACAACAAAAACAACTGTTTAAATGCAATACTGCCCCCCCCAGTCATCCAAAATATCAAAGAATTGATTTTTTTTACTGCCTTTTGACTCCAAAGCCAGTTGTTCCCTTTGGAGCCTTTTCTACCGACACAGCAAATAAGCCTGTGCTTTTAGTTTTACCCTTTTACATCTGCATGACTTGCTTACTATTAGCCTTTCTTTCACCCTGCCTGAATGCTTTGTAGTAGAACAGGCAGCTACTTTATCAGAGCTAAAGGCATGCAGCTCCAGTATGTTTCTGCTGGATTTCTAAGTTTCCTTGCACACATTCTATTTTAATTCAATATAATCTGTACAGCAACAATAGTTGATTATTTAAACATCCATCTCTGTTAATGTTCAACACATTTTCACAAACCAAGTCAGCACCACTAAGAATATCTTTGCAACATAAATTCACTTCTCCTTTTATCACATTGACATGTACGCTGAAAAGAAGATTGGAAAGAAACTTGTTGTTTTGACACTGTGTAAGAAAGCATTCCCCAACCTTGTGCTCTTCAGATGTACTGATATTTTTAACTCCCAGAATTCCAAGCTAAAAGCTGTCTGGGAGTTACAGTCAGGTTAGGGAAAGTTGGTGTAAGAAGTTACGAACCATTTCAATTTTTGCTACACTGTTTTTCTCTTTTCTGGCAACTAAATTGTTCTAACCCAGCAATTTAGAATGATGCCATTCTTAAATAGAAAAAGTAAAATGAACATTGATTTGTGTGGTTTGTCTTCCAGTTCTGGAAGGCGTGTAATGTTCTACTTCTGGATATGTAATGTATTACTGGCAGAATCTAAGCAAGAAGTTAAAACATTTCTACCATAGCTTTTTGTAAGGTGAATTGATTCATAGGTAAATGTTGCTATTATTAAAGTTGTGGCAGCTTTGTTTGGCACATGTACACTTGAGAGAAATTAATAAAGAGTAGCTCTCCCGTTCCTGTGTTTTAGATCTTGATATAATATGATCAAAGACTTCCTTAAATATATCTTCTTGAAATTCAGAATTTATCTGTGGACATACATACTTTAATAGTCACAGATACTTTACATCTATAGAAACGTATACATATATATGTATACATATACATATACACACACATACAGAGTTATTAAATAACATTTATAGCCAAAGCATTTATTCACATGATGTGTAAATGGAGTCAGGGTTAATTAATTGGTTTATGTTTGCATTGGTAGTTAAATTTTAACTTTTTGATACAGAATATCTTTTGAAATTTATTTTAAATAGCAAATGAATTTAATTGAATTCTCCTACCTTCCAATGGTGGAAATGGTACGAATAAGTTGTACTTTCCATTTTTTGTGATTTTGAGCCATTTTTGTGATTCTGTGGTCCAAATGACCCTCTGAAACAATGATATCTTCACATATCATTATATCTTCACAAATCATTATATTTATATGGAACAGCTGTCTTGCCCTACATAAGAGGTACTACAGATAAAATCAGTAAGATACTACACAGGCATCACATCAAAGCAAGGATACATAAATGATTCAAATAGACAAAAAATAGCACCACCTAAAACCCCAAAGACAAAATTGACACTTGAAAACAGGCAATAGTAGAGTCCATTACATCAAGCTCGCCACATACATTGGACAGACAAAAAGAAAAGTGCCCAATGAACAAAAAATGCAGTAAAAAGTGAAATACTACTAATCCATCATGAAAACACGTCAAACATCAATTCTTCAATGCCACAATACCACTCCACTAAGAAACCAAGCTCGTAGAATCATACAAGCAAGAGATTGATAAAAGACGTGAAAGCATGAAAAAAGATGATTCCACAAGACGTCAAATATATTGGAAGCGCCACTCTCAAATAGACAAGATCCAACCCACAAAAGACAGAACACTGAGCAAAAGACTACAACTTCCTCTTATCACAACTCAAACCCCCCAAGCACCCGGTGAACTGTCCTAATTATACAGCCGTCCTTCAACAACGAAGCAAGCGCACGAAAGCTCCACAAGTAGACAGATGGCATCAGCCACTAAGCCTACCAAAACAGTACATAAAACCAGAAACCAATAACAAATCAAGTACCAGTGAAACAGACTAGACTACCACCATAGAAGCAACCAATGAAAACTAGCCGCGACATCCATCAAGATATCTGTGAGACATGTGAGACCCATCTAAGAACTGATATAGGCAGATAGATTCTGCTGAACGTTGCTACAACTTTGACGCCTAATGACTGATAATACCTGAGGAATGACACGCGCGGTGCACAACACACACACAACACAACCACACCACACACATAATATATAATATTGTGTTTTTTTAAGCTTCGCGGTACTGTTACATGTTGCTGTCAGCTTTCCTTCGGTATTATCCCATGTCATTGTAGTGCTTTAAAGTTGTAGCAACGTTCAGCAGATCACTCATCTGCCATCATAGGCTTCTGTATAGAGTTTGTATGTTGCTTGATTGGTGTCTACTATATCATGTGTTTTGTGCTTTTTTTGTCTTGATGCTGGCAACATTGTGTTCCGTATTGGAGCTTTTAGGGCTTGCGTCAAATAAATGCGGCTATCATTTGTTAGAAGCTAGTTCATGGGTGCTGGTTGGGGTTTGACATGGAGTATCAGGGGAGTCTCTTTGTGCCAGGTGTTTGCCTGCTTGTGGTGTGGAGATTTTTTGTTGAAGGTGCAGTTCCAGATAATTGACGCGGTGAGTCAATTATCTGAAGCCGATCCATCAACAAAATCTCATAATCCAACCGACAAACACCTGGGCACAAAATCCCCTGATACTCCAGCTCAAAAACACCCTAACAGGACACCAAATGAAACCTAGCTCGTAAATTGAAGCACGCTGTTACTCGTAGCAAGCTGGCACTAAAAACTCCAATACAGAAACACTTTGCAGCCAATCAACACACAAAAAAGCTCAAAAAGACCGAAGATATTAGAAACACAATCAATCAGAACAAAGCAACTTCCAAGACCAAATAAATACAACCAAGACTCCACACATAGCGATGAAGAAAAACACTGCAGCAGCAGTAGGCACCCCAAATTAAAACAGAAATGCTGTGAAAGTCTGACTCACAGATGAAACTCATATCAGAACCCTGATGATGGCAAGATGAGAATTATGCTCGAATAACGTGCTACACTTTATATTAAAAGCAACTAAATGACGGGGATATAGAATATGAAGAGCTAAACACTACATATTACATAAATATAATTATATATATATAATATTAATACGTGTTTTCTGGATCATGGTGGGTATGTATGTGGATCTTTGATTAGTGGGTTCGGTTACCGCAGGGAAAACTCGAAACCAAAGATATATACATATACAATACAATCAAAAATACATCAAACAAACATCATACAATAAACAATAAAATATAGGAAAAGGAATTGAATTACAATACAATACAATACAATACAATACAATACAATACAATACAATACAATATAATATAGAGAAGAAAGGGAATGTGAATCAACAGAGTTCAATATTGAAAGGACCCTCCTACTCTGCATTATATTTCAGTATTTCCAGCCTTGGCAAAGTCAACATGTTTGGACTTTCATACCTAGAATTCTCAGCAATAACTATGATGGTTGGAGAATTCTGGAAATTGAATTCCCATAACAATCTATGATTGGAAAATTCTGGAAACTGAATCCCCATATGCCAAAGTTACAAAACAATGCTAATGACTATTCCGCTTTTATCTTTCTAAAAAAAAAATCAAGGGGATCCATTTGTAGATCCTCCGAATTGTGAAGTTGTTCATATAGAACATTCCTACTAATAAATTTTAAATCAAGGAAAGGGGTAAAGATTTAATTTCACCAAAACATTCTAAATCTCTAATTCTCAGGGAATGTCTCATTGTACTTCAGAGTGATTCAACATGATCAGAATTGCCTTGAAATAATGTTAATTTAGTACAATTACTAATTTAATCAGATTCCCCTAGTGTAGTGTTTAAATAATGGGTACAATCAGAGTAAAGCTCATCTAATTTGAGAAGTCTTTAGTTGTTTTATCAGACAAACACCCACCTCAGTAGAAAGTATATATTGTGAAACCCAAAGTTAATTTGATAGACATCTTAAATAATAGGGAAGTGTCTTTTGTAGGTAGATACGATGCCATCATATACAGGATGTGGTAATGGCCACAAGCTGGGATGGTTTTAAAAGAGGGGTAGGTAAATTCGTAGAGAGTGTAGCTTTATGAAATATAACTCAACAAAAGAAATGTAATTTCCTGGGTTTTTTTTTTCTTGTGTTCTCCACATAAACTCAGAACATGAGGTATATTCCAGACCCCAATTTTATTCTTTTCATCTTTGAGTGATAATGACTGATATATGATTGTCCAATGAGTTGAAAGCTGAAGCCAGCCTGTCAGGAACAGTATTTACTACATCTTTTGATGGAGACCATACAACAGGGAAAGGCTACTGCTTTTCTGTTTTGCTTGTTCAGCCAGTACTAGGAAAAAAGATCGTGAGCTAATTCCATGTCTAGTCTGATCTAGCAAAGCTTTGTTTACTGTGCAGGAGAGTGTTTACTGAGGTGTCTGTAGTCTCTATAGTTGGATGGTAGAAATATAGGAAGAGAAGGAAAAACAACAACACCTGGACTACACTTTTGTCTAATGAGGCCAAACTTAAGAAATGTGTACATTTTCTCCCCTTCTTTCATCACAGGTGGAAGTTAAGCCATATGTCTTGGATGATCAGCTGTGTGATGAATGTCAGGGGGCCCGTTGTGGTGGAAAGTTTGCTCCATTTTTCTGTGCTAATGTGACCTGTCTGCAGTATTACTGTGAATATTGCTGGGCTGCTATCCATTCACGCGCTGGCAGGGAATTCCACAAGCCCCTGGTGAAAGAGGGAGGAGATCGCCCAAGACATATTTCATTCCGCTGGAACTAAGTGATTACTGCAGTGTGTTCATATGCAGGCCCTCAAAATAAGTGCACTCTTCTGTTCTCCTGATTCCTTTGCCCTCCCTTCCTAGTCCCTCTTACTCAAGATAGCATGTCCTGCTGTTGTAGTCTGTAACTTAAAAATAGTGTAACAAAAGAATGGCCTATAATCCTATAGGTATTTTGTAGAATCTTGTCATTAAACTTTATGGGGAACTCCTTTTCCTATGGATAACACAGTGCATGGAAGCCAGATTCTCTTATCTTCCTGGCTCCCCAGAGGACACTGCTTTCCTGCTATCTTTTCTTGAAGGAAGAAAGAACAATATTAAGAGAAATGAAACAATAGAGTATTTTGTTTTTTAATTAAATTATTGCTAATAACAAAATCAATAGACTACTTTTATTAAAGTAACCATGAGATAGGAACACTATGAATCTTATCTGACACTTTGTCCAACCGACCCGCCCTTTCCTTCTCCTTGCCCCCTTCCCCAGCCAAGCCTCTGGGAAGCCTGTTTTCTTGCCACCGATGATTTTATAGCAATGGAAACAGTTAGCTGTTAACTTAGTAACAGAAAAGAGCATGTTTAAAGCAACAAAAATGCATGAGCAAGGTTTAAAGCAGCATTAAGTTTCTTTTTTGTTTGATGTAAGGGTTCTGAAGCTAAATCTTTAGCACAGTATTGTGTCTCACCGTGCCTCCAACTTCCCACCACATTCAAATTTTTACTAATTGAGTAGGCAGAGCTTAGATCTGTGTTCTTCATCCAAGCAATCACATTTTTAAAGTTCCCGAATGTAAATCCTGGGTCAGTTTATAACTGGGGGGTGGGTGGGGAGTGCACTTATTCTTTATTATTGTGGTTGTTGTTGTTGTTTTGAAAGAAATTTCATTATCAGAATACAGCCCTACAAATCCTACCAAAGCTAAAGTAATGACAACTTGTGAACTGGCATGTCCTCTCCTGAAGAACAAATGTATAGATTTTATTTTTGATGGCTATATAGAACTCTATATCCTAATTTACTAATGTAAATCAGAGGCCAGCCTTTGCTCTCCATTTTGACATGAAATACAAGAACCTAAAGATATACCTCAAGAGTACATTTTAATTCCCCCCTTCCCCCCCAATACTATTAATCCACTCTTCCAATACATATCAAATTTTGTCTGCTTCTTGAGCTTACTCTGGGATGTGAAACTAGTTCTAACCTCCTGACAAAGCTGTAACCTAGCAATTTATAAGAGGGCAAAGTAAAGTTTTTTCCAGGTATGTTTTGCACTGTTGGCTGAATGAATAGGCATGCATATCTGCAAAGGATATGCTTGTCTTTCAACAGAGAGCAAGTGAGTAAAAGGAATCCTGACTCCCCAAAAATTGTTTGGGACTTAGCACAAAACATAAACCGTCGCAGGACTCCAACTTGCTGAGTAATGCATAAAGTGTTATAAACATGTAAGTGGGGAACACATCATATGTTAAAGCTAAGGCACAAGGTGGTGTTGATTAGACTGAAATACACTTGATGCTCTGTACATCTTGATAAAATTGATAGGAGGGAATGTATTCATCTCTTAACCACAGTAATGGGGTTGTAGCAGTGTGTAGAAAAAGCCAGTTGGAATCTGAAACTGGCATGATACCACCATAGACTCTTAAACCAAAGATTTGCTTAAGCACAGCTACAGAGAAAAAGCATCCCTTTTGTAAGCTCTCTTCCTCCCCATCCCATTCCTCCATTGCCAGTTACCTATCAGAGGCAGTTTGGTTTTCAGTACATGATACATACCCTTGTTATTTTCCAAAGGTCAAAATGGAGACATTTGCTGTCTACTTGTCAAGTAGAGAAAGGGAGCTCCTTTTAATGAATCCCTGCAAATATTGACAACAGGAAATGCAAATGGAGAGTGCTCTTTTGTAGACTGTCAGGGACCTTTTTCTCTGAAGTACATAATTATAGTTGGAATATTCCTTTTAATTTTTTAAAAAAATGCTTGTAGGTGGCTTGGGGTGTCTTATTGTGCCGATCCTATCCAGTGAACAGGTGAGATGGGTTACCATTACAAGAAATAACACTGTTTGAGAAGTAGCTTTGAATAATAATTTTTTCCCTTTGTACATGACCTGCTGAATTTCGGTACAGTGTTTTTGTAGCTAACTTATTTTGTCATGCACATAATGTATATTTGTTATGCACTACTTTTGTATATCTTGTTTTTCCAACAGTGAGCATTTTTAGGCACACTTTTCACTGACGGGATATCTCTTTATGCAATACCTCAATTTTTCATATTGCAAAGAGTAGCTTTTTGTACTTTTATTACTGAGAGATCTTCATATACTTCATTTTTTAATATAAATAATTTTAATAAATTTTATTTTCTTATATTCTGCTTTTTATACATTTCAGTGCTCTGCATACATTTTGAATTATGGATGTTGTGCACTGGCAATGCTATTTTAGAATTTGCAGAGAAAAGAAAGCATGTTGCTTAAACATCTTTAGCCCAGCACCAGGTATTTGGTGTACATATAATTTAAGAAATACTTATATGTAAAGTTGAGACTTAAAAAAAAGAAATTTTTAAAAAGCATGAAAGTGACAAATGAGAGAGTTTGTCTTTAGACTCTTGAAATTTAATGCATAAACATAGAGTAGAAGTTTAACAGTAACATCCCAAATTGTCTACTGCTTCTTAATAGATTTTTAAAAATAATACACAAATGCAGATGTTTTTTGGTGAATGTTTAGCCATTTTTAATCTTAACAAATTGATGTTAGGTGTTTGCAGAGATGTGTCTGCGCTTTTAAATCATATTTAAGGAAATAAACTCAAGCCTGCCCAATGGTGGGCATGTAATGTTAGTATGCATGACTAATATTAAAAAATGTTATTCTACTAATATTCACTTGTGGTGATTGTGTGAAAAGCGTGTTTACAGATTATTTGGTTACACTTCAATTTACAGGGCATAAATGATTATCTCTATTACTCTGTACTCGAAATAGTGCTAATATAATATGTCCTTCAGATTACATGGAAAGTGGAGTTGCCATGTCACTCCAAGCATAACTAACATGTAATTAGTTTAAAAATCCTAGGGTATCACTTTATTTTAAAGGGGTGTAAACAAGCATGTCATTTTCTTTCAGAAGCATGGCACTGGCCATGTACTTACAATGTAGTTACAGAGTAATTACATGGTTATTTTTGCAATGTAAAATAAAGTGTTTCTGATTTATTTTATATGTAAAAGAACCCCACTGCCCCGTGCTTTTTTGGTATATAGTATCTACTTCTCCATACACAGACCTCTGCAGAACGCAAATCTAAAACTTGCAGTGAATGACTTTAGTGTTTTATAAGGATGCTGTTGGAAAGACTTGATAATTCACCCCTTTTTGTTTCTTGAAGAGTTAAAGCCTTCTGTTTTAAAAGGTGATTTAAAACTTGAATGTGATGAATTGTGGCAAGTTAACTTCAAGTTATGTGCAATACTTATTTCAGACTTCTGGAAGATCTTTGCAGTGTAATTCTTTGTTTTTAATTGCAGACATTTAAAAATGTCATTTTCTACTGTTCTAGTAAATCCTCTTTCTTGCTGGTGTTTCTAAAGAAAAGAATCAGAAATCAATCTTTCTACTAATGTAAATTTGAGATTATTTTTTAAAAAAAGGAATAAAAGAGGTTTTGGTCATTTGCTTTATTTTATTATCTTATTTTAAAGCTACTGTGATTGATAGCATTGTAAGAATTGGGACAATATTGTATTCAACTGTTTTATTTTTTATATTTTTAAAATTTAAAGTATAATTAGTTTTTATAATTTTCATCAGATTCTTTTGTTATATTTTTTGGAAGTGAAACTTTTAGCAAGTGGGTGTCTAGTTTTTACTAATCCCTAATATGTTTTTCCCCGATGTAATGCTCATATTATCAGAAGGAAAAGTTATTTAAGTATGTCAGTTACTTGTACTACTTGGCTGAATTTCCATATAGTTTTTACTGTGTATGGGGAGGTTGTAGTATTTATTATAGCATTTTAAATAAGGGTAATTCATTTTTTATTAAAGTCATTTTCACAATTTAAGTTCATATTTTTGTATGTTCTACTCTAAGTTATAACACAAGTTTCTTTTTTTAAGAGAGTTCATTTGTTGAAGTGCTAGTGGAAAATTAATGTTATTAAATAGTTTGCAAATGACTATTTATAGCAGTATGCATATAATTTTTAAATATTTGTAATGTGAGATGTTGAATGAATAAAACTTTTAACTCAACAGTTGCTTGGTCTGTTATTTTGAACTCTTCAGGGCCAAGATATAACTGGTGCTCCTCGGATGGAATAATCTGCCCTCATTAGGTATTCCATTTATGCCCTCCATTGCTTCTAGATTGTACAAACCAAAACTGTTACTGGGGGGGGGAGTATGGGCGACATTTTTTAAGGCTCATTAGCTTAAGCCCCTGTCCCACTGCACCAACGGATGCAAAGAGGATGTAAAACATTAAAAAAAGCTTGCCATCTGTTGGAAANATCCAAGCAACAAACGTTCTATGTCCATTTATCATCCGTTAAACGTCCGCTGTATCCTCTCTGCATCCTCTGGGCATCCTTGCAACTCACATCCATTGCAGCTGAAAACGGAAAGAGGGAGGAAACAAAAGGTACAGGGAATGTCTACACAACGTTAGTAGCATGGAAATAGAAAGGATGCGCAGTGAATGTTTTGCATCTGATATACATCCTCTAGGCTTCCTATGAACATCCATTTAACATCTCCGCTACATACTACCCACGTCCGTTCTTTTCCGTTCTTTTTATACAAATTTTTGCCACTTTTTGGAGCGGATGACAATGGATGGAGCCACCCCCGAAATTTTGCTCATCCGCTGTGGCCTTTATGCATACGTTTTGCGTCCGTCGGCCAGTGGGACAGGGCCTTTAAGGGACAAAAAAAGTGCAAAAATCTTGCAAAGGTTAAAGAGACCATTAAAAAGTGAAAATACCCTGGAGGATTTTTCCCACCTGAAGAGGAAAACTGCACTTATTTTGCCTTTCCCTAATCACCATACCCTCTCTGGTGATATTACATCACTGTCCATGATCCCAGGTTCATAATTTATGAATGATTGGTAGGTTGAAGTAAAAATAATTAAAGTACATAAGCATTGCAGTCTCAGATTTTAATCCCTGTTCATCCCTTAAATGCAATACTTGATTATAATAATTGCTCAGTATGATTCACATATTTAATACTACTATTACTGATAAAACCTGTACAGCAATATATATAATATGTTATGGAAATTACTTCACTTCTGTGAGCTGATAGTTAAGCTGGTAGACTGGGAGCAGGTGGAATATATTATGGTTAACCTCAGCTACAGCAGATGCATGGACAACTTTGGTCTTAACAGTTTCACCTACCATACAGGTTTGTTGGCATAGGAAAAAATAGGAAACTGGCATCTTAGCTTCTGATTAGCACTAAGTAACAACTATTATTATAAGAGTTTCGATAGCTTGCCCAATTCCAAAACTCTGGCTGGGTTACAAGAGTCAAAGTGAAGATGATCAACTGACCAGTCCAGGGAAAACTCCATGAAAGAGAGTTTTCTCTGGACTGAAGGTTTTTCAACTTATTAGCAAGGGAGTTTAGTTTATATGACACTCTGGGGTTAGGGAAAGTCCTAGAATCATCCACAAGATCCTCCATGCAGCAGCAGTCTGCAGGACAATTCGGGGAGCTGTGCTTCAGAGCAGCCCATGAGCCATTCAGCTGGAGTGTGGGGTAGGAGGAATGCAATCACTTTTTTGTTGAAAAAGTTGTTTCAGTGTGAGGTTGCTGTTCAATACTACCTCTATACTGCAGTGGTCATGATCCTCATTTACAACATTATTTATTAAATTTATATGCCGCTCATCTCACTGTTTGGGGTGACTCTAGGTATTCCCTAACATCTTCCCACAACTCATTTGGGAAGCTTGCAGGAAAAAGTTGATGCGGATCACTTAGGTGATGGTGGGATCACAGTAGCAGATTTCAACTTGCAACTTCCTTCCTGGGAAGCTTGCAGGGAAGGTTGCCAATTCTTCGGATAAGTCTCCAGTCCCCACACAATCACACCCAGTCCCTCTGCACTTGCAAATACCTGAAAGAGTGATCCAAAAATTCACAGGTTGCCTGGTTATAAAATAACAGAAATACATCAACATTATTAAAAAAATAGACTAATAATAAATCAATCTCTTGAGATGGATGCCAGTAAAATTTAGCTAGATTTGAAGGATCAGAGTATTAAAACTATCTTTAAAGATCCTGTAAAAATAATAAGGGAAAGAGTTTTATGGACTTTTTGTGTGGGTGTAAACTTGTCTGTATATGTGTAATGTTTTAAACTGGAATCGGCAAACAAGAACAGAGTTTTACTTATTAAAAAAATAGAATGGGAAGAATGAATAATGAAATCAAACTTGAAAGATGTTTGGTTTGGTCAATGTGTTTAAAGGTTATGATTTCTTTAAGGAGTTCTGGTTAAAGACCAACATATTAAAGTCCAGTTTTTCAGTGTCATGTGTTCATTTCATTGTTGTATTCTGTAATATTTAGCCATTTGCCTCTGGTTGTTTGACTGGCTTGTAACCTGTATGGAATAGACATCAATTTATACTAGTCCTAGTAGCTTCAGTCATGTTGGAACCCTTGTAACATCAGTTGATATCACAGGCCCAACAATAGGAGAAAGTCCTAAAGTAGACATCAGTGCACTGAGGATAAGCCTTCAGCTGTCTGCTCACATGTCAACTGGGTGGGGGGAGAGCCAAATGCTATTTATATTTTGTTAATGTGGTACTCAGATATATATTGATGTCTCTGGCTGGAATCTCGTGACTTTGGCATGAATATTCAGCAAGCTCAGCATCCTGGCATTTATTTTTAAACTTACAGCCCTGAGTATGTCAACTAGGTCAACAACAAGGAGCCAAGTGTTCAGTCACCTGCTTCCACTTAATGTTCTGCTGCTACTTAATCACTGGGGTCAAAAGAAACCCAGAATGAGATGCTCAAATAATGGTAAGTTGGGAAAGGAATAAGACTTGAGATGGTCGTGCGCATCTGGGGGGAAAAAGAATGCAAAGCATTTGGGAAAGTGAACTGTTTGGCAGAGTGGAGTAAAGGCTTTGCCAGGCCTGCCAGGTCCACACCAGGATTCTTATGGATAACTCCGTTGCTGTAGCACTCTGGGAAAACACTGGGGGAAAGTGAAAAGCTTTTATGGAATGCTCACAGCTGGGGCCTTGAGCTTCTCATTGGGATCTATTTCAGCACTGGTCTGTTAGTAGTGAGAATATTCCACCCAAGAATATTTTGGATTTTACCTGCAGATACACAGTTGAAATAATACAGATTGGCACAGAAATTTCCTCTCCTAATTTTTTCATGTCTCTATTTTCCCAAATGACAACTTTAAAGTATGACAAAGACATTTGCTTCACATATGCACTTTCCATGTCTATGAGTTCCACATAAAACTTCAAAAGTAATATGGCCTTTATTCTGTAAATGAAGGGGTCAAATTTTATATTATACCAACCTATCATCCTTTAAGATATAGAGCCCACTCTTTCTGTTCTGCAAATATAATTAAGACGAAGGGCGGTCCTGGGACACACTTAACATTTTGCTTCCCTCTCAAAAACTTGTAATACAAATCATTTTCAGCTTCTTACAGAATGACTCACGGCAACTTATTGACAGGTTTTTTTAAGTGAGATTGCCATCTCATGATACTCAGTCTACTCAATTACCCAGACCTCACATTTCAGTCAGAAAGTAATTCTTGCCACCTGGATATCAGACATGTGTTTAATGTGGGAAAAAGAATGAGACACTGACATTTCTCCCCATTTTCTTCCAGTCTTGGAATTTTTGCTACACCAAACTATATGGCAGATAAGAAAACAGACTCCTCAGGAAGAGCTGCTTTTCCAGTTCAAGCTAGCCTTAAAGCAGTGGGCTCCAATCTTTTGAGTGCCAGGGACCAATTCCCTGGAGAGAGGATTTTCTGTGGACTGGAGGGAGTGTGGTTTTATGTGTTGCCTGCATCCCGCACATGCATGAATGGGGGCGTTGCTCATTAGCATGGCTGAGTTTCTGGTGCGCTATGGACCATTCCTAGTCCACAATCTGGGGATTGGAGACCCCTGGGTTAAAGTATTAGATGAGATCTTACTGAGGAGTTCCGGTTTGCAAGGCTTCGGCAGCAGCAGGAATCCACAATTGTTTGCTATAAACTTTTTTGCTATAAGTGGGAAGGGAGAGGAAAAGAATGAATATTAAGATTTTGTTGGAGGAGGCTGCTTGGAATTTATAAAAACAGAGATAAACTGTAACAAGACTTCTAAAAGATATATTTTAATTGGAGCTTTGTAACTGAACTATAAGGAGAAAGATAATAAAGAAGAAGAAAGTGCCCTAAATGAAAAGTCTGTGGTGTATTTGGATTGCTTGGTGACCTTGGACTTTTGGAAATCATATTTGAAAGACTAAAAACTTGGTTGTATTAAAAAAACTTTTACCAAAATGGCACTACTTGTTGATGAAACTGAAAATTGAAATTTAAAGCCTAAAAGAAGAGAGGAACAAGAACGGAAGGGCTCTTCTGGATCTTCTGTTTCATTTTTTAGACAATTGGCGATTTCTACCTACCACAAACTAAAAAAACAAAGAAGACTGGCCGGAAAGAAGAAGAAGTGCCATCTTTAATGAAACAAACAACTTTAGCTGCACGGGAAGAAAAGGAGAAAGAGGCGGAAAGAGAATCAGAGAATTTAAGACGTTAAAAAAACAAAAAAAGAAAAAAATAAGCGTGAAAAATACAATGATACAATGGTTCCAGAAAGCCAACAAAAAGAGGAATAGCCAGAAGAAGGTGGAATTGATTAAGAATCGGGCGGGATTAAGAGACAAGGGGCAGAAAGCAGGATTGGAGAAGAAAGGAAGGAAAAAGGGAAACGAAGTTACAAAGGTTTAAGACAAGATGTAAAGAAGACCAAGAATTTATTCAGAGATGTGGGTTAAAAAATATGATTAAAAAAAGAGATTTCTGCAAAAGACATAAAGATTTACTGTCTGTAATTATATTTGAAATATGTTAGAGAAAACTGGATTAATAATAGGAGCTTAATTTGCTATGGATTGATTGTTTTAATTATATTATAAACTTCATATATATTATTATTATTCTATATATGTAGTATGAGCTTTAGAAATTACTAAGCAGAGATCAGAATGGAAAAGTATATATTATTTTAAGTTGATTAAAATTTAGGGGAAAAGATTTAAAGCGCGTCATACTTCAATCCAGTGATACACGGGAGAAATTTGTGTGTTAAATAGCAGAAAAGATAACCCAGAAAAATTGAAAATAGAACAGACAAAAGCATATACGCATAACTGATTTAAATGTGCAAGATGGAAAATAGAATAAAAAAGAATTAAGAGAGTGAAAAGAGGTTAGAAAATGTTGAATGGTAAATAAGATATGAAATGGGATAAAAAGTGAGCATGAATTCGAATTTACGTCTACAAAAAGATGTAACCCAGGACTAAGCTGCTTTCCAAAAAGAAGTTTTATGTTGTTATGTTTTGTGTTTTGTTTGTGTATGTTTGTTTATTGAAAATCAATAAAAATTTTATTAAAAAAAAGTATTAGATGAGATCTTCCGGTACATCCTAAGGCCTTTGGAGATACAACTGGTCATATAAACAAGAAGTCTTGGAGACAAAAAGACCAAAAATACCCCTGTGTAGAAAGTCAGGTTATCTTCTAATGTTTAAAGTTTACCTTTTTCATCAGGCCTTTAGTGGTGGGGTTTTGTTTTGTTTTTCTACTTTAATTATTCTTGGGTTTTTAGCTGATATTTTATTCCTTATCACATTGGATTTTCGGTATGTTTGATTAAGCACATAGGTGTTTTCAAATAATATCTTCTGTAAGCTGCCCAGAGCCAATGTGAGTTAATTGAGTAGTTGTATAAATTTTCTTAATAAAATGTAAATATTACAACTTACTATTATGGAATTGAATAATAACAGGCCTGAACTGAAAGTAGTTGCAACTTTTTCTGTACACCCCTGCATTTCTTTTCTAAGATGATTTTAAATAAAAAGCATGAGGTAGAAAGATTACAGGTGTTCTGGTAATCCTTTGACTTTCTTGACAAATTTATAATGAGTGATTTTTAGAAAGCCAATCTAGAAATGCTGTCTAAAGTATGCAATACATAATTAGTATACACCATTTATTTGATATGAAAGTCTTGATATTTTTCCTTTTAATGTCTCTATAAAAGAGGCTTGGTTAGTTTTGAAAACACAGTTAGTGTATTCCAATAATAAAACATATGGGGGAAAATGATCATGGCCAAAGTTCACCCTGACCTTGAAAATACCAGTAGTTGATTTGTGGGGCTGTTTACATCAGGTGTTAGTTAGCATTCATCTTTTAAGATTTAATAGAGACCTCAAGGTGATTGTTCAATTTCCCTAAAAGATTCAGGTGGCTGGAAGCTGATGTGGCAACACAGAGGTGTTTTCATCTGATTTTCTTGGCTCACTGTGAGAAATGTGCCAGTTGAGCTGAATACAAGTAGTCCTCAACTTACATCAGTTCATTTAGTGACTGTTCAAAGTTACAACGGTACTGAAAAATGTGACTTATGACCATTTTTCACAGTTATGACCTTTGCAGCATGCCATGATCATGTGATCGAAATTCACTTGCTTGGCAACTGGTTCATATTTATGACCATTGCTATGTCCCAAGGTCATGTGATTAGATAACAGCTAATCAGAGTTGGAAGGAAACTTGTAGGTCATCTAGTCCAACCCCCCCACCCAAGCGGGAGACCCTACACCATTTCTGACAGATGGCAGTCCAATCTCTTCTTGAAAGTCTCAACTGATGGTGCTCCTACAGCTCTTTTCTGATTGAAGGAGTGGTCTATTAAAACACCAGTGAAGGAAGCTAAAGCGGATGCCAGGAGAGCATTTGCTCAGAAAAGAGTGTGCACAGAGAAGAAAAGGAAATTGACACTTTCAAAACCTGTCACCACCACTACCACAGAGTCTGCTTCTTCTCAAATGGTACTGGTTAAAATCTAGTGGTTTCCCTAGGATTATTCTAGCTAGGGCTTTTGGGCTCTCCTTGTATTGGTTTTTGTTCCAAAAGACAAGTTGCGCAATCCAGAATATGATGTGAACTCTAAACCCTTCTAATGAATCTGGCTCCTGTCCTTGAAGTCAGGGTAGGTTTACTCCAAATCATATAGTGAAATGTGGAGTATATTAGGAGCAGTTGAAAAATTTGAATTGAATTGGTGGGAATGAAATTCAATATTTCGATAAAGTATGTAACAGAAGTGGTGTCTGAATCTGACTGCATTTAAAGAGCATAACTTATTTTTGATTTCCTTCCTGTTCCTTTCTTTTTGAAAAAAAAAATAATAACTACTCTACATTGAAAGATTTCATTCACATGTCCCATAAGTGTTTTTTTTTTTTTTCCCCAAAAGGCAACTGGACTTTGTTCTTTTTACCTTGAAGACGTTTTGCTTCTCATCCAAGAAGCTTCTTCAGCGCTGAAGAAGCTTCTTGGATGAGAAGTGAAATGCCTTCAAGGAAAAAACAAATTTTAGTTGCCTGTTGGGGGAAAAAGCACTTTGAGAACAGCCAAGAGCTAAATGATTGAGAATCTCCATAGATATTTCATTCCCATGTCACGCTCTCCAAATATGGCTGACCAAAATCCCATCATTTCCATCCAGCAAGATCCTTATGGGTAGACTGAAACATCTGGAGGACTTCTTACTGAAGAAAGCTGTTGTAAACAGTTGACATAATAGCAGTGTTCCAGTATATAAGGGGCTGCCACAAAGAAGAGGAGGGAGTCAACTGTTCTCCAAAGAACCTGAAAGCAGGAGAAGAAGCAATGGATGGAAAATGGATGGAAAGAACCAATTAATCAATGGAACAATCTGCCTCCAGAAGTTGATGTTAAAAACACTGAAGGTTTTTAAAAAGAGATTGGACAACCATTTGTCTGAAATGGTATAGGGTCTCCTGCCTGAGCAAAGGGTTGGACTAGAAAACCTCCAAGGTTCCTTCCAACTGTTATTCCGTTATTCTGTTAGGGCATTGCATAAGTGGTAGAAACAGAGATTTCCATCCATAAATGAGATAGTTGCCGACACATCCAATTATTTTACCATTTTGAATCCTGAATCTATTGATTATCTTATCATTTTGAATCCTGAATCTATCAGCATCCATAATAGTCTTTTTACCGTGCTCTGTGGTGATTCTTTCTGCTGGGAAGAAAATGCTCTGTGTGTGTGTGTGTGTGTGTGTGTATTTTAAGGAGGAAGAATGCATTCCACACATTCAAGTGAAGTTCTCATCTTGATGAGAAGAAAGGAAAGCAGAAATATTTCATTCATTGCAAAGTCAAGGAAGAGACGGCTATAAGATTAGCCTTCAGGCAGAGGAAAGTAATGTACATGACAACGCAGCTTCAGTAGTTAATTATTAGGTCACCAGCAATGATTTCACAAAGCAAAAAATTGCACACTGGGGAATTGATCTATTGACCCCTGGGTGGCAATGTGTTCATATGAATTCCACATGAAACATCGTAATTTCATTCTACCTTATTTGGGGAGTTCTGCAGTTTAAGAAGAAAATTAGTAACTGGGCACACCCAACAAAGGATGGCCAAGATAGTGAGGGGAGTCCTTAAACCAAAAGAAATAGTGGAAAATACGGGTAGTCCTCAACTTACAATAATTCGTTTAGTAACCCTTCGAAGTTACAATGGCATTTTAAAAAAAGTTACTGATGACTGTTTTTCACACTTATGACCATTGCAGCATCCTCACAGTCAAGTGATCAAAATTCAGACTCTTGGAAACTGACATGTACTTATGACTGTTGCACTGTCCCAGGGTCGTGTGTTCACCATTTATAACCTTCCCAGCCGGTTTCCAACAAGCAATGCCAATGGGGAAGTCAGATTTAATTGATGACCGCATGATTCCCTTAACAACTTCAGTGATTTGTTTAACAACTGTGGCAAAAAGGTTGTAAAAATGGGGAAAATTCATTTAACAACTGACTTGCTTAGCAATGGAAATTTTGCACTCAATTGTGGTACCAAACGTCAAGGAGTAGCTACACTGAATTTTTTTTTGTCTCAAATCAAGAGGAAATATGGCAAGAGCCGTTAAATATGTGTAGGGATGCCAGATGACGATCATTTCTTCCTTCTAGCTCAGACTGAACTAAAATGGGTTGGCAGCAAATGTCTGCATTCCAGGTTTTGCTGGCTGAAGGGGGAAAAAGCCAGATTTGCTTAAACACGCTTTATAGTTTGATCATAATCTGAAGTTTGGACATAAATCTGTAACCTTCTGGTGTGTGGTCCATATGGATATCTGTATCTCTATGTAAAGTAAGTGTTTGTGTGTTTCCCATCTTCGTGAAATGTTAGGTATCAAACTCTAAAGAAGGTAGAAAAGAGTAATCAAAAGTTATGGGATTGAAATATGCAAAATTGAAAGCTACTCTTTAAGAAGAAGAAAAGAAATCTGTAAACATTCCACATGTGTATGTGGTCAGTAAGATTTATCCTACTCACTATTATTAAAAGAGTATCAAACTGAGGATTTAAAGTAAACCCTTTAAGTGAATTAGTTATTTTAAAAAATCCTTTACAATTAACATTTTCTTTCCACAAGACAATATTTTATATCCAGATACAAAGTAGAAGAGAAGGGTTTGTATTGATCTTTCATAATATCTAAACAGCTTTGATGAAGTTAACCAAGTATATCTTATAACTTGTGTAATATGATCTTTAATTTAATGGTTTGCTGTTTTGATAAGAAGAGCCACTCTATTTGCTTCCACATGCTTTGTTTATTTCTCATGCTGTTCTCAACTTATTTTTAATAGTTACTATATCTGTTATGTATATCAAGATAAGTTTATAAGTAAAGGGGGGGAAAAAGAGACATGCATCACCTCTTTAAAGTATTAATATACCAAACAAGCAGAAGCACAGAATACTAGACTTCATTACAGATGGTTAATTGTAATTATTTCTTACAGGTCAAACAACTGCATTGTTTAATTCTGATGTGAAGAACAATCTTACTGAATGAACAGGAGGTGTGTGTATGCGTGTATCTGTGTTTGTAAGACCACACCTAGAGTACTGCATCCAGTTTTGGTCACCACATTATAAAAAAGATGTTGAGACTGTAGAAAAAGTACAAAGAGCAACCAGGATAATTCGGGGACTGGAGACTGAAACATATGAAGAACGGTTACAGGAGCTGAGCATGACTCGTCTAGTGAAGAGGACGACCGGGAGATATGATAGTAGTCTTCCAATATTTGAGGGGCTGCTGCCACAGAGAGGAAGGGGTCAAGTTTTTTTCTAAAGCACTTGAAGGCCAGACAAGGAACAATGGATGGAAACTGAACAAGGAGAGATTCAACCTGGAAAGAAGGAGAAACTTTCTGATAGTGAGAGCAATAAACCAATGAAATAGAAATTGCCCTCGGAAGTTGTGGGAGCACCATCACTTGAGACTTTCAAGAAGAGATGGGATTGCCATTTGTCAGAAATGGTGTAGGGTCTCCTGCTTGGGTGGGAGGTTGGACTAGATGACCTACAAGGTCCCTTCCAACTCTGATTATCTGTGTATGTGTGTGTGTGTGCGCGTGGTGGCCTAGAGGTGAGACTTTTGCCTCAGGATTAGGAAGTTGCGAGTTCGATCTAGATAGATATTTCTCTCTTGGGCACATTGAGAATATATCTGTTGAAAAAATACCTCCGCATTGGTGACAGGAAAGGCATCAGACCAGAAAACACTTAGCTGCATTCTATTGCCCAGACTCCACCCCGCCAGGAATTATGGGGTGGTTAAAACAAGAGGTGGCGAGCATGCGGGGCCTGGCGTCCCTGGGGTCTGTGTTCTGAGCGCTTCCCTTTCATCCAGGTCGCTAGGCAGCAGCTGCCCCAACCAGTGGTAAGATTCAATTTATTTATTTTTTTACTAATGGTTCTGTGGGCGTCGCTTGGTGGGTGTGGCAAGGGAAGGATACTGTAAAATCTCCAGTCAGAGGTGGTATCTGCCGGTTCTCTGAACTACTCAAAAGTTCCGCTACGGTTCTCCAGAACTGGTCAGAACCTGCTGAATGCCACCTCTGGCCCCAACCCCTGCCTCGTCTCACCTCATCCCATGGAATGAGCCTCCCACCCACCACCCTATCCGCCAAAGACCCCTGGATTCCCTCGTCAACCCTACCTGGCCCCCACAGGAGCCCCTCACGTGAGCGACATCGAGCTGGCCCTTCCCCTTGAGCCATGCCCTGTCAGCTATGACCATCCCAACCATGACCCTTCTCTACCCATCCACCTGAGGACAACCACAATGGTTATCCCACCCTCAGTGAAATCAAGTTTGACCCCACCCCACCCCGCCTAAGACTCTCAGTAGATCTGGCCAGAAGGAATGCCTTCTATATATCTTTTTCAAGCTGAAAAATGTGGGTGCCAAGAGAAACTTCATAGGGACTGGAAAATGTCTATCATCAGGCAGCAAGATGGCCAGCATCATATTTCCATCCATTTATACCAGTAAACTCCAAAACATTGCAAAAAGCAAATGTAAAAAGAAATTCTCAAATATTTCCAAGATGCAATTAGAAAAATTAAAAAAAAAAAAAACCAGAAGCCTCTTATGCAGGGTTGCAAAGCTTTTGGAGGAATGGCAAAGTAAATGTTGACTTAGCTCAGAGGTCCCCAGACTTGGCAATTTTAAGACTTGTGGACTTCAACTCCCAGAATTCAAAATTACCCTAGGGTCCACATTGGCTGGATGGCTGAGGAATTCTGGGAATTGAGGTCCACAAGTCTTAAAGTTGCCAAGTTTGGAGACTTCTGATGTAGCTTCATCCCAAATGCAGCAGGATGACTCACATTACCGTTTCAAAATGGAAAGTTATCATCCTTTTAAGCCCCCTCTTTCACAATTATGTAAATTATCCACATCAGCTGAGGAAATTTAACAACTTCTTGCTGCTTCCCATACAGTGTGTGCAACTGGGGCAGTGTAGCAGCTGGGACTTTTTTTCTCTCAAAAGATCTGTCAGTTTGTGGCATCTCCTCCCTGGCTTTTGCACCTCTCTCTCTCATATACCTTTCACCAGTTACAGGGTCCTTTTCAGTCAGCACCCTTGTTTACTGAGCTGGATATAAAACTCAGCACATTCTGCACAATTTTTCACTGATTCCGACGGCTGTTCCACAAAGAGAGGGCAGACTGAGACTTTCAAAGCTGCTTAGGATGGAAGTCAAAACCTAACTGGTTAGATAAAGTGAAAAAAGTAACTCAACCTGTAATTAAATCAGTCACTTGTGTAGTCCCGCCTTTACTCTCAAGGTTAACCACTGCAGAAGTAATGTGGTTTTATAAGTAGCATAACACCTATTCTTTAAAGAGAAAGAGGCAAGCAGGAAGAGAGGAGAGGAAGGAGAGGGGAGGGGAATAGGGAGGGGAGAGGAGAAGATCTACAAAGATGATCTTGGCAATGTTCTTTGATCCATTTGATATATTGATTTCTTCATTTAATCTCGATATTTTCTGCTCTGCTCTGTTCTATTCTAGGGAGCTTTCCAAATGGCTAATCTGTTTCCAGATATCTTTCTATCTCCTAGTTTTCCAAAGTCATGCCCTCTAAACTTTGTCCACCATTTCCATCAGCAGTGAGAGGCCTGTTTACTGGAAAGGGCAACAAATCATATTAAATTGGGTTTCATTTTAGAATCACAGTCACTGAAGGATCAAGTCGACCTTCTGAATGAGTTAAAGATAAGAATAGCAATAGCGCTGAGACTTATATTCCCCTTCACAGTGCTTTGCAGCCCTCTCTAAGTGGTTTACAGAGTCGGCAATCACCTCAATAATCTGGGTCCTCCTTTTACTGACCTCGGAAGGATGGAAGAATGTCATTAGAGCCAGAACCAGTGGTTACTGATACCTTAGGACAGGGGCATCAAACTCGTGGTACCACATTGTCATCAGGTGACTTATCATGAGTTTTCCCCCCTTCGCTTTGGGAAGGTATGGGCAGCGCTTGATGCATCTGGCCCATGGACCACGAGTTTGACATGCCTCGCTTAGGAGAAGCCTTAAGGCTCCTATGGAAGAGCAAAAATACCAACCAGGGATAAACAACTACTGTATGTCTATTTCCATTTCATTCTCAGATGTCTTCATTCATAACTCCACTCTGCCCATTTTCTATAACTCTGACATGAATACATATTTTCACAAAGCTCAATTTTTTTACAACTAAATCACATCCCAAAAGCATGCTGTAATTTTTTTAAGCTGAAAGCTGCTTTGAAGAATTCAGAATAGTGCACACACTGTCAGATAGTTGTTTGTTTTAACCAGCTTATCAAGGTAAGAATTTTAAATTAAGCCATTCCCTTTATAAACAAAAGAAAATCCAAATCTTCATGAGTTACTAAAACTAATAAAAGGATCCATCCATCCATGCAACTATCTATCCATCCACTGAACAATTCATCTATCCATCCAACCATTCATCCATCCATCCATCCAACCAACCAACCAACTATCCATCTATTCACCCATCCATCCATCTATCTTAGGAACTACTACAGTAAGGTCTTTTCTGTTAGCAGTAAAAAAAGAGAGAACTGGTTTAATGTAACAGTTAAGGTGTTGGCCTAGAAACCAGGAGGTTGTGAGTTTTAGTCCCACCTTAGATATGAAAACCAACTCTCTCAGCCTAACATGGCGGTATTGTTGCTGTAGGAAAAGTAGGAGGAAGGAGAATGAGGTATGTTTGCTGGTTTCAGTTACTTATAAAACAACAAATGTGGGATAAAAATCTAATAAATAAATAACACACATTGAGAAGAGTAGCAGTAGGGACTTCCTGATCAAAGTTTAGCCAATCAAAGGTCAGTCAGGAACGATGGGGAGAAAAACTGTTGCCAATGTGACAGGATGCCCATTCAGACAATGCCCATTCAGACAAAGGTATCCTAAATGTAGGATACCTTTGGTAATATCTTTCTTTTATATCAGCACAAGAGGGACTAGCAACCTCCATTAAAAACTAATGAAAAGAGAATATCTTGAGAGTGAACTGAACCAGTGGTGGGATTCAACATTTTTTACTACCGATTCTGTGGGCGTGGTGTTTTTTGTTGGGCGTGGCTTGGTGGGCAGGTGAAGGATACTATAAAATCTCCATTCCCTCCCCACCCCACTAACCTGCTTTCCAGCTCCTTTCTCCTGTGCAGAGCAACAAAAGAAGACCCAGCCAATCAGCTGGGACTCAGGAGGCAGAGAATAGATGGGGGCGGGGCCAGTCAGAGGTGGGATTTGCCGGTTCTTCGAACTACTCAAAATTTCCACTACCGGTTCTCCAGAACTGGTCAGCAACTGCTGAATATCACCTCTGAACTGAACCCTTCACCGAAGAAGAATGAGCCCTTCACTGGCCTTCTGAAAATGAAATGTATTTGTTCTGCCTTTCTTCAGTGCCAGTTTCCATTCTTCCTTCCCACCAGAATGTGCACTAATTCTGTTGATAGAGCCATTCCCAGCATGAGTCCAAAAGCTCAGAAGACTAAACCTCTGGTCCCAGTTACTGACCCAGATTGGATCCTGCAACCTTATCCTGGGATACATATATTTGCCTTCATTCGTAAAATAATGAATAAATATATTGATTGATTATTTCGTGTTAATGGTAAAGAAGATCAGATTGTTCATAGTAGAATCAATCTGATTTTCTTTATCACTAAATATCAATCAGTCCATTTATTTACTGTTTAATTCCTGGTCATAACAAATAAGAGTGATCAAATAAAATAAGAAATAAGATAAAGTGGCCAAATGTTAATAAAATACAATATATAAAAATCAGAAGCAACATTAAAACGGTGTTATTATACCAAGAAAACATATTAGAAAACTTTAGGAGCTTCAGATTAAATATTTCCTCTGTTTGGCAGCAACCCAGGCAAGGCTTGCTAATTTCCTTAGCATTGTCTCCTTGTCTAAATTCATTAGATAAAATATGTTTTCCATGAACCATTATTAAAAGGAATTTGAACACCATTCTCTCCTTCACCTAAGCAATGACTAGGTTCCTAAACAATTCTGACACCACAGAGAGGAATTACAACGCTTTCCTCAACATTTTACAATTACAGCTGTAAAAGGGAAATTGCATTTTGCAGCAATCTTTTTTTTTTTATGGATGTGACATTTTCCGAGGCTGCTACCAGATAAAATGAGTGGAAACATTCCTTGAATTCAGAGTTATCTCAACTGGAATGTTTTGAATTATGCACATTTTGTATCATGCACATGTTTGTGTCCACCCATGCACATGTATGGAAAAAAATCTGCACAAAAAGTTTTTATTTGTGCCAACAAACGATGTGTAAAAATCCATTTCATCGGGGGAAAGTATCTGCAGTAAGGATGGAGATGGGGCAAAACCTCTGAAAAAAATATAGGTAGTCCTTGACATATGACCACAATTGAGCCCAAAATTTCTGTTGTTAAGCAAGACATTTGTGAAATGAGTTTTGTCCCATTTTACGACCTTTCTCACCACCAATGTTAAGTGAATCGCTGCAGTTGCTCAGTTAGTCACACCGGTTGTTAAGTGAATCTGGCTTCACCATTGACTTGGCTTGTCAGAAAGTCACAAAAGTGGGATCACATGACCTCCGGGATGATTGCAACCATCATAAATACTAATCTGTTGCCAAGCTTCTGGATTTTGATTGTATGATTTAGAGGGATGCTGTAACAGTTGTAAGTGTGAAAAATGAAGTCACTTTTTTCAATACTGTTGTAACCTTGACCGGTCATTAAATGAGCTGTTGTGAATCGAGGACTATTGTATGTTGGCTGAAAAAATATGCAAGACAAATATATGCCAATTTTAGTGCAGAATTTTCTATATTATTATTGTTGTTGTTGGTTAATCTTTAGTGAGATTCACAACCTTTGGGGCTGATTGATAGCTCAACAGCTCGAGTCCTAACCAAGGATCTAGGAACTGTTAAGGTCACGTCAGAGGACTTATTTATTTATTATTATCATCATTATCATCGTTATCGTTATTATACACAAAAATGACAGTATGCACAACAAACGAGATAACCATGCTGGGCTTTGTATCACAAATCACTAATCGAACACTTCCCAAGTGTTTAGTACTGCGTGATGTATCGGTGGATTATGCAAGCAGGTCCCAGTAAGGTGGCCTTCTGCAGCTGACCAATGGTGATCTTGTCAGTGCCAATTGTTTTTAAGTGCTTGCCTAGGTCTTTAGGCACAGCACCCAGTGTGCCAAGTACCACTGGAACCACCTGCACTGGTTTATGCCAGAGCAGTTCGATTTTCAAGTCTTGATATCTGGTGATTTTTTCAAGTTGTTTCTTGTCGATTCTGCTGTCACCAGGTATGGCAATGTTGATGATCTACACTTTTTTCTTCTCCACAATCATGATATCTGGGGTACTGTGTTCCAAAACTTTGTCAGTCTGTATTCGGAAGTCCCACAGTAGTTTTGATGCTCATTTTCGACCACTTTTTCAGGCTTATCATCCCACCAGTTCTTTGCTGCAGGCAGATGATAGTTGTGACACAAGTTCCAGTGGACCATCTGAGTGACTGTGTTGTGACGTTGTTTGTAGTCAGTCTGAGCTATTGTCTTGCAACAGCTCAATATGTGGTCAATAGTTTCATCCGCATCTTTGCAGAGTCTGCATTTGGGGTCATCAGCAGATTTTTCTATTCTAGCTTTGATTACATTCGTTCTGATGGCTTGTTCTTAGGCTGCAAGAATCAGGCCTTCTGTTTCTTTCTTCAGTGTTCTGTTGGTCAGCCATGGACAGGTCTTTTCCTTATCTACTTTTCCTTGGATTTGCTTCACTTGCAAAAGTCCTCTGCCACCTGCTTTTCTGGGCAAATATAGCCTGTTGACATCACTGTGCGGGTGCAGTGCATAGTGTATGGTCATCAGTTTTCTTGTTTTCCTATCCAAGCTGTCCAGCTCTGCCTGCATCCAGTTTATGATCCCAGCAGTATATCTGATGATGGGTATGGCCCAGGTATTTATAGCCTTGATAGTGTTACCACCATTCAGTTTGCTTTTTAGAAGTTTTCTAACCCTTTGTGTAGATTCTTTGCTGACCACATTTTTCACTTGCCCGTGCTTGATATTATCAAGCTGCAATATGCCCAGATATTTGTAGGCTTCGGGTTGGTGGCACTTGATGGTTTGTCCATTGGGCATTTCAATTCCATCACTTTCTATGATCTTCCCTTTCTTCAGTGC
>BHFT01040267.1:0-39311 GCA_004320025.1 Laticauda laticaudata
CATCGAAACGTTGCCTAGATACTTCCAATTCTACGCGGGAGAAAACCCGAATAACCAAAGATCCACATATATATATAATTTGTAAACTTCATATATCTCCAAGCCACATACTGGTTTATCTTTAATCGTGGGGCTAGAAACACACAGGTAGAGTTTTCCATCCTCTTCAATACATGCATCAATCAAAGCCTGTACAGAGCTTTCATCTTGGAACAACAAAAAGGCATATCCTAGATAGAGAAGAAAGAAACATGATTTGTTCACTTTGTATGGTATATGATCAATTGAAACTTTCTATTTTGTGTGTACTTAGATATAACCATGCCAAAAAAAAAAAGAAAAATCATGGTTTCATATTTAAAAAAATAGGTTGGGGGTGGTAGGGCGATGGCCATTTTCCAAAATAGGAGTAGGTATAGTCTAACCCAAATGCTATTATTTGAGAGATAACAAATAAATTACAAAACTTCATTCCTTCCTTCCTTAGAATGAAATTTAATCTGAATGTCACTACTTTACTCTACAGAGAAGAAATAGAAGGGGGATTAAAGAAACCAAAGAAATCACGGGGGAAAAACAGGAAGGGAAGCAAGTTGAACAGTAGATAAAAAGTTCAAATTAAAAAAAGTGAAAAGTGTAGATAAAAAGTGCCAACTTGAAGATCAGAAGTAAAACGGAGTCAAAACAGCAATGACAAAACACTTCAAATAAGAAAGTGGACTAATGAGCACTTCATATTACTTTAACAGTAGCATTGAAATATGCTTTAGTGATCATGGAAATTCAGGTCTATAATAGAAAATGTGTTGAAGAGACATCCATGTTAAGATCTCAAATGATAAAATTCACTCTATGAATTATAAAATTGCAAGGTTCAGACTATCATATGGAATTCTATGCTCCATGCAGAAATCCAGAATTAAGGCATCTATGGCAGATGGCTATCCAGCCCCTATTTGAACAGATCCAATTAAGAGTCCACAGCTCTTCCTATTAAGAAAATTTCCTAGCACTAAAAAAATATTTTCATGAGGAGAGATAATCTTTCAACTAAATAGCTTTTATAGAAACTATTACTTGTTTTGAACAATTTTAGAGAAGGACAGGATTCATGAAGTAACAAAAGTTACCTTTAGGAGGAAAATACGATTTGCTTTCAGCTTTATGAGGCCAATCTACAATCAATGGGCCAAAACGACGAAAGCTGGCTGTGATCTCATCTGCAAGTTGGTGAACCAAACAAAGAGAGAGAAAAAAAATCTTCACTTTTTTTTTAAGGGGAAGGGGTCCCAAATAAAGCAATTTAAGCAATTTGATGAGAATACTCAGGTAATACTCGGAAACCCAAATATGAGAGACAGCAAGTATTTTCAAAAGGGAAAAAATTTGAATCCAAGTACTGTATATTTATAAAAAAGCAAACAGTTTAAATATCAAAGCTGTGACTTTAAGGTTACAAATAAAGATTTGCAGCAACCCACTTAAAGTAATTAATGACTGAATTTGAGCAGTTTTTACTGCCTAGCTCCAGGCATTCTCCCACAGCTAACTTGCAGAGCTTGCATCAAGAGCAAGTTGTTCAGCACGGACTTGCGAAAAGTGGGGAGAAAGGAAAAAGAATGTAGCAGAGCCTAGTCACGCCTACTGCTTACGTCATAGGCCTAAGTGTATCTGTGCACATCATCTGAGCTGGACCTCAGACTATCTTCAGCAGCACTTGCACAAAGCGATTATGTAACTGCTGCAGAGGCGAGAATGCAGATTCATTAGCAGAAAGCAAAGGCTTCAAAGCCTTTCTTCAATTTCTAAATTCAGCTCAGGTGATCTGCACATTGGTTAATATCACCCACATGCACAATTCTTTTTAAAGTGCACCATGGAATTGTTTCACTCAGTTTAATTTTAAAACAAACTGGGGAACAGACTGAAATGCTATTTATATGCAACACAGAGCCTGAAAAATTATTTGATCTGCCCTCCCCATGTGCATTTTCTATTTTAGTTAAATTCTTCCTGAGATATTTGGAGGAGGGTGCTTCATATACTTGTGTCAGAGTTTATTTCTTCATAATCTGATGTTTTTATCATGATGAAAGTAACAGGAATATTTCTCTGGGGGAAAAGGAAATGTCATAGATATTTTTTATGTATACAGCTTAAATTTATACAGTTATTACCCAGAATTATAGGATTAAAAAATAGAGCTAGAAATCCCTAAATAATTTCTTTACATTTCTTTTTTGAAAAAAGCAGCACTCTGTTATTCTAATTAGCCTAAAAATTAAAATAAAATAAGAAGATTCCCTTTGTCTAGTAGACTTTTAAATCAAGGCAAATATTGCCATCAGTTACAGTTAATGTTCATATGCCCAGCATGTTCCTTATGCTTAAATGGATTTTTTTTTCAGCAGTAATTCATCCCTCTGGTGAAATATATGGTGATAGCAAAGAAATAATGCATTACATATTGTTCCCTTAAATAGATGAAGCACTGCACTGTATTTTAAATCAGATACGGATTAAATGTGTGCCTATTATAATCATCTTCAAAATAAAAGACCTTCATAAAGAGTTTTATGATGTCATAATATCTAACGAAATGAAGCAAATGTATAAAACATATCTCATAAACTGTGCAACCCACACCTCCTTATCATCACAATTCAATTCATAACATAAAAGCTTGGATATTTGGCAGCTCATAGATTTATATAATTTACACTGTCTGAAAAACTGCCCAAAGTGAGCTCCTGAAAATGCTACACTCTGGCATGATTATCCTCTTTTCCATAGGGCTGCACTTGGCCATGGGTGTGTATTTTTGGCAACACTAATATCCAAATATACCTTCATCGATATCAGGTGGCAGACCACCCACAAACACCTTGCGAGAGTACCGTTCAACTCGCTCGCCATTCTGATGAGAGAAGCAGTGTGGTGATCCTAAGCCGCTATGGAGAGTCTGATCCCCACGTCCATCATCCAGAAACCCATCTTCCATTGGGAACAGGGAGGACTGACCTATAGTTGAAAAGACAAAATGTGTCTGTGTATGTGCATGTATAATATGCATATATGTATTTCTCAAAACATACCAGCAGAATAATAGCTGCCTATTTTCTTATTCTTTCTCCTGTCACAAAGATCCATTATTAATTATACAGATACACAATATTATCTGAATGACTTTGTACAGAAAAGCTGGCTGAATCTTGGTATCATTAAATGGTGCACTATGCCAAGCGTGTCATAGACAAATGTTCTATTCCAAACACAGAGACTATTTTTTCCCCCAAGTATATGCTTCAAAAATATTCTACACCAAGTAATTATTGATCAAGCCCCAATGATCTTGGGACATTGCAAGTACAAGATTTTAGTCACATCCATACGATCATACAGTTCAAGTAAAATATTCCGCATCTATCTTACATTTAAATCTCACAGCTCTTTGTCCTTATTGACAAAAACAGTAATAAAAAGCCAAAGGAAAATGGAGGAAAATGACGGGACCCTTTTACCTATATTCTCACTGAAGTGGCATATAATAGTATAACCATACTTATAAGAATAATAAGTATGGCAGGTCGAATAAAACTGGACAATCAGTGGAGAACAATTAAAGGATTATCATGCTGAGGACAACCAAGTTCCATCCCTCTTGGTCATGAAACTTGGTCAATGTCCTCATACCGGTCACTATTTATTTCATGTATATTCTAAATTCTGTAGAAAATAGATAGGAAAGAAATGTAATATATGTTTCAATAATAAAGAAATCAGTATTATAAGTCAGTTAATGGTCCCTGGTCCACAAGTCCCCACAGGTAAATTATTTACCCAAGTCTATTAAAATTGTCCTTTTCCAGGAGCTTATTAAATGTGATCAGAATGCTGTTTGGGTTTTTTTAAAAAGGAGAACAGGAGAAGGGCTTATTTTCTACTTGAAGCTTGCTTTTACAATTACCAGAGCATGCTCACCACTGAAACAGTAAAAAAATAAGTTGAAGATTTAAGGTTAAGAATTGTAAAATGAGGCAGTAACTTATCATTTTATAACATGCCGAAACTATAAATAGGACCTTAAGACTGAAGGCAGTTGTTAACAAAGATGGTTCTAGTTAGAATCATATGTAACCACCACTCAAAATCACCTCAGGGGAGCTGGACCTCAATGACTTCTTTTCTTGGCACATTACACTAGACTAGTTAGTGCTTCATCTAGGAACATTACACCATTATTTTTGCTGTTCATTTTTTTATTATTGTAATTACTGTATTAGTGTTAAGTATTGTTCTCACAATATACCTTAGAATAAAAGTGATTCCATTACAACTGGTCTTGTGTTTCTCTCAAGTTTTCTAGTTCATATAGGATTAACATTTATATGAAATGAATACAGACATGTAATAACACCCGTCCCTTTATCTGATACCTCCCCAGAGGATGCCATGTTGTTTAGTATACAGTACATCATGTCTGTTGAAATTATAGTAATATAAAAGCTGTAGAAGTCATTCCTTTTATATGTATTATAAAATGCTAAAGATACACCACCGGTCAATAGTGAAATCCAGATGCACCAAATGGAATTGTGACGTTTCATCTGCCAAACGCCAGTGTGCATGCACAACAAGAGCATTGAACAAGTGCAGTGCAGGGAAAGTGGCAGTTCCAGGGATCCAATCCTGGAGCCACTGTTCTTAGTTGAAGGGCAAAGAAGTAAACATCTCCATCTCCCCTCTCCATCTCTTACTATCTTTGATAAAGTAGCTCTGACACTGGCTTCAGGAAAGGGTTGAGGCATAGAAAGTATAGACATGCACACGGGGACAACATTTTGATCACTAATGAAGTCATAACAATTTACCAGTTTGCCATAACCTACCAAAACTGAAAAAAACAAACAAACAAGCTCCATTTAGAAAAAAAAAAGCACTGTGCCAATCAATTTTCATGATCTGTATTCTTCTGAAAAACTGAATCCTCTCAAATTAATAATTTGGATTCCATAGTGCTGCAGAGCCTCTTTTTCGCATGAATTCTCCAACCGCTGACCCTTTTTGGGGAGAGATTTCTTACAGTGATTTCCTCATCAACATCTCGGTCCAGACAGCACCAAGGAAGCTAACAAAGTGGCATCTCTCTATGATTGTTAGGTCAGCATGCACGGTTCAAAGATATGGTCGTAGCATCTTAGTTCTCATCCCACAGATTTTTAAAAAGCACCTATGTGACTTAATTGCCAGGATTCCTTTTTTAGTGATGTAAAATCTCTCAAACTGTGTATTGTGGTCCTGCTAGTGCCTGCAAGGCAGTTTTGTGCTATTGAAGAACCTCCAAAACAAAGACATTGCTCAGATGCAGAGAATTTCAGCTTGATCACAGAAGTTAGATAAGAGAAATGCAGTGTGAAATTACCTCTATCACACGGCTCAACATCTTGAGGGACATGCAAATCATTACTAAGTATAAAAAATGTTTGGAAGAATGCCAGTGCTAACAGCCACAATAAATTATGATGACAATTAATGTTGCCTGGGGGAGAGACCTGGAAATTCAAGTCATTTAGGTGCTTCCATAAGTAAGAAACCCTCTTCTCCTACTAGCACCCAGCTGAAGCTATCATTAATGTGTATTTTAATTTTGGAAGTTCTTGCTAAAAATACTGTTTGCTACCCACTCACTCTGTATTTAATATATTATGTTAATTCTGCCTCTCCATCATGTTCTGGGATGTGCTACTTTCAGTAAGTAACGTTACCACAGCATGCACATTGAGGAAGCCTGCCCCATCCACCTGTCCCCTTTAAAAACTTCTGATCTTTCAGAAACAGCTGGTGCATTAGTGATGCCATAAGACATTTTAAACATCAGAAAATTAAAGAGGAATGTTGTTACCTCGCCTTCTCCCATATGTCCTTGCTGCATGTCAAATGAGAAGAAAAACAGCCTTTCAAACATTGTTAAATAAAAATTAAATAGAGATAGAGAAAAAAGATACGCTATTTCATCTCCATATAATCTCAGTGGTTGTCAAGCATTAGTGCAGTGCAGACCACATAAAATAGTTTTTTTTAAGAATCTCAAACACATCAGAACCGCTAACAAAGATATCTAATTTTTAAAATACTACCTTTTAGCTGCTTTGTGCTTACTAGAGTATCCAATGGATTGCAACTTTATTAGCATATCTGGTATTTCTAAGAGGCTGCAACCTTGGATTTTGATCAGTCTATCAGTTTCTTAACAATCATATTTTGTTTTCAGTGAGCCAATATCTTCAATTAAGATTTACAAGGGAAGCAATTGAACATGTGATTACCATGAATCCAGAGTTAGGAATGTTAATGTATGTGAAACATTAACATGTTTATCGCACCCTTTAGCAAGCTGGTTTTAAACAATGTTAGCCATTGGGCTAAATAACTGAAATGCTCTGTAGACTAGAAAACAAACATTACAATGGATTGCTTTCTATAGACATCACTGGGATTCCTTTTACATTACTTGATTGTTCTTTAACTTTGGCTGTGTAAAAATAGTATCAACACTTGAGGTCAGAGGTGGGATTTTTTTTTTTTAAATTTAGCTACTGCATTGAACATCTGGGAGAAAGTAGCTGGGGACATGATACAAAGTAGTCACACAAATCTTATTTATGCTTGTGGCCAAAGCCAAATAGAGCTAAAATGGGGGGAAAGGGGCTTGTGGAAAGTGTTCAGGTTTAACTGCTATGTTAAGCTTGCTTTTAATGCTCCCACTGTTCTTGAGTTTCACAGCATGGCAGGAAACAACAGGGCTGAAATGCCTGGGGAAGGTGAGGTCAAAAGAATTAAGGACCATGCACAGCCTTAAATCTTATGTTTCCATGTTTCTCACCCTATTCTAGCTTGCAATGCTTACTAACAGCCACATCCTAATGATGTCGATCAGAAAAATTAAAAAAAAAATCTTACAATCTGGTTATATCCCTCCAAGCATCAATTGATATATCACGCTAAAAGCTCTTCAATGTATGAAATCCTCAAACAGTTTTTTTTTAAAGTAATTTCTAGAATTCTCAAGGACCAAGATAGTCTCATGCGTCATAATGTCCTTAATAGAGTATATAGCTGTAAAAAAGGAATCCCAATCCACTATTTAAGAATCGCTTGCATTAACTCTGAGAGGAGGAGGAAGAGAAAAAATAATTCTTCCCAAACATCTGCTTACTTTCTTTTTAACATGCCCTGCTCAACCATATTTATTGTCCCTCGCATTACTACTTGGCATCAGTTCTCTTTCTTTCTTTCTTTCTTTCTTTCTTTCTTTCTTTCTTTCTTTCTTTCTTTCTNCCTTTCTACCTACCTTTCTTTCTTTCTTTCTTTCTTTCTTTCTGTCTGTCTGTCTGTCTGTCTGTCTGTCTGTCTGTCTGTCTGTCTGTCTGTCTGTCTTTAGACAAATTAGAATACCCTTCAGGAAGAGTCAAAGCCCAATGAAACAAAATTAACAGCTTGTTCAGAGAAATGGAACTAAGGAAAACTGTTAACTGTTTAGCTGATAGAAGTTTAAATCTCAGCACAGACCTTTTGGAAAGTGGGTCTTGACAATTATTTCTCTTCACATCAAGCATTCCATTGTTTATAGATGCAGAAAGGCCTAGAGTGGTTCTGTAATTCTTAAAATAAAAGCACAGCTACAACAGGCCACCTTGTATGTGCTTAGAGAAGCTCAAGTGGTCTTCAAAGTGTTCTATTCCTAAAAAGCCATAAATCAATGTTTGTGGTCTATAGCTGAGTAACAAAACTAAATGTACAATATAACTTTCCTTGCTTGGTGCATTAACAGGCTGGTCAACATAGCTGCAATTCCTACTGAGGCCCATAACAGTATTGTTAAAATGCCAGACTGTTCTGTCACTTGTGTGCCATAAAAACATTGTGACAGTAACCACACCCAAAAATCTGAGAGAGAGTTGCAGGAAGTTTTGCTACTACAGATTCCAAAACTTCCTGAATCAAAGTACAACTTCAAAATATTAATCATTTGCATCTATTTTTTTAAATTTCCTGATACAGTAAATCTGATTGCCCATATCTCTATCATCTATAGGATGTTAGAAGCAATGCTTCAAAACATGTCTGGGATTAGGGTGAACATGCTATTCCTTTTAGAAATATTCTATAAATTTCAAGCTGCTCCAACTGAAGTATAGATTTAAGTTTCAATTATTTGATGGATTTAAACACACTGATTCAGAGGAAGTTTATGAAAGTTCCCAAGATGTTTTTGACATGGTGGAATATCTGTCTTATTTACTGAAGAATTTCCTTCCCTGAGTTTTTGGTTAATCAAGAAAAGTGCCATCATACAGATTACATTAAAAATACTGTCATCAAACAAAAAGTAGATATACCCAGATTCTAAATTCTTACAGGAAAAAAATATAATGCTGGAACAAAAAATAATCCTAGCAATATATATATATTGGGGGGGGGGGTTTTCACTTTATAATGTTCAGAGAAAAGCAACAAGCAACAAAAAGCAACAAGGATGCTAGAAATGAAGTCCTACATAGAAAAATTAAAGGAACTCGGAATTGTTAGCATTGAGGAAAAACATACTGATGGAGATTATGACAGCACTCTTCAAATTCCAGTTCTCCATTGACTTCAGAATGCAGGAAATGGTCATGGATTCCAAGTGAACGTCAGGAGAAACTTTATGACATAAAAGCATGCATATATGATACGTACAAGTGTATACATGCTGTTATGTTATCCTAACACTGAAAAAATTTTATACTATCCAGTTTTTCAAATAACTGTTCCAATCCATTGTTCTCCTAACAAAGTACTACATAAGCATATCCATAAATGCAAGCCAAGGTAGTTATTATTCCCAAAGGAAAAATGTCTTACGCATACACAAATGAACACACACAAGAAACTAGAATGATTGGATATAAATATGAAATCTAATTTAGAATCAATAAAGGGAAGCCATTAAAATGGCACTGAATTACCTATGATAGGTAGATAAGTTCAGGTATTGGCTGAAATAGAGTTTAAATATTAATATAATTTAACAGGATATATTTTGAAGATAATATCCCGTTTATCTTGTGGTTTACCTACCTATTTAGGACCAACAATTATATACATTGTAGAAAGAAAAATTAGCAGGACTTTGAGTAGCAATCAAACTAGATCCAGAAGAGTTTAACTGACAACTAAAGATAGATGAAGAAATGCTGTGAGGCAGTCAATACAAGAGAAATAAAAATGGTTCAATAGAATTTTAGCAACAGAAATTTATATGGAGGAGCAAAAGAATTCTTGAATAAAACAGAGCTCTTGTACCAGTCAACTGAAACATTTTCTTCTCAATACATTATGTAATACTGCACCTAGTTAAGCCTTTGGGTAAATTGAAATATTTAACACACCAACTTGTTTCCCAGGAATACCCTTTTGACAGCAACTCATAAACTGTGAATGATAGAAATGGATCATGAAATATCTTCTGCCAAAAAGATAAACTTCTCAAACTTCTGCCAAAAGGTCAAAATCAGATCACTATTCCCACTGCTGCATATTTTGTCTGCTGAAGTTTTCAAGTTTAGACCCTAGCATGCTTAATTAAAGAATCTCTGATAGTAGAGATGCATGACATTTTTTTCTGGCACTCAGGCAAGTGCTGTCATGGTAGTATGTATCAAACCAGATTGATTGACAATTTGCATTAATTAATTAGGAAGCATTTAAGCTTATGTATATTCCTAAGAATTCAACCAACTGAATAGGCCACCAATTCTATTTATTTAAAAGATGCAGGTTCCTCCCATTCTGTGCATGCATACACATACATACATACATACACATATCATTTTTTTATTGATGACATCATTAATTTTCAGATTATCAAACTATTTGCAAATACTTTAGTTTTTAAAACAAAAATCCTTGAACACCTAAAGGTTGTAATTGCTTGCTTATGAAACTTGTGGAAGCAAACCTGTCCCAACACATGTTAACTGGATAATTGTATCTAACCAGAAATCCATCAAACCAAGACTAAGGAAAATTAACAAAGAGGAGATGATGAAGGCTAGCCTTTAAGCAAGTGTGCACTCACCAAATGGCAATTAATTACATTGGATATAGTATTCTAACACTGAAGTTTGTAAAGTGTGAGATGCTTGAGAGTTTGAATTATGAATTAAAATGCCTCTAATTTTTATGTCAATTTTACCAACATTCAATAGATAACCTAAAATAAACTTGACTCTTAAAGCCAAATGAACGATGAACACATTTGGATATCATATTAATTAAAAGTTTGATTTGGCTCCGAATGCTAAACGAAATAAAATAGAAGTGTGGGATCTGCAATGTATTATGCGTAAACCAGGAATTCTGACTCCTTTCTCTTCTAATAAGCCATAATCAAGTTCAAAGCCTATTGGAAGAGGAGCCAGACAGATCAGTCAGCAAGCAAGAGTATACTGTTTGTTCATCCAAAAGTGATAAATGCACTAATATGATTACAAAATATAATGTGAACATAAATGTACCTGATATTTCTTCCATGGAAAGTCAGGAAACTATTCATTACATGGAAAATCCGGAAAATCCGGAGAAGGGGAAAAGGAAGGAGAAGGTGCAGCAGCATTAAGTGCAGGCATTTATTGTCCAGTTTGGCTCTTAGATTTAGTCCAGGATTTATCTTCAGTCAGAGGATAATACCCATCTATTTTATCAGATTATCTTTTTATTAAAACATGTATATTCTGCCAGGTGATTCAAAACCACATTGGCAGTAGCACACACACTGGTTTAACTGTTTAAGGAGTAGTAAACAACAATACAACTTAAAAGAATTCTTTTAAAGACCCCATCAAATGCAGAGGGCACAAAAGCGGCTAAAAATAAATAAAGAAAAGTATTTCTCCAGCATGTACAATCTAGCAAACAGATGGAAGAGTGTAATGCCATTTTTATCCTGCTTTTTCCAAATATACTCCCAACACTTCTGTGATCAGGAGCCGATCTTATGGAAAGGTCTTAAAATACAAGAAGCATCTTCTTCAGTATTGAAGAAGGAAGCTGTAAAAATATCTTAGATCCTGATAGTTTCGGTTTTTAATTATGAACGCCAGCACTTTTAATTAGTTCTCAAAGCTACTGAAAATCCCCGTATATTTTAAAACTGGCATTCTCTATTACCTCTTGCTGATTTTGTCTTTTTCTCACAGCATGGTATACTGAACTGACATTTTCAATAACCATCTATTGAAGAAAGCTCTTATTATCAGGGCATTCAACATAACCATCTTTATTAGAAATACTGGGGGACAAAACTGATTATTGTAAACTAAACCAGTATCTGAATTATTTTTGTAGTCTGCTTCTAAAATATCTGTTATTAAAGTTAATGAATATTAACTCCAGCAATGAGTTACATGTTGTTAGCACCACTATTCTTTTCTCATCAACCTGTTAATTGTAAGAGAAACAAAACACTGTCTTAAGAAATAGGAAGGATTCCAATTTTGCCTTGGCTAGAACACACATTTGAAAATTTGAAAACATGTTGTGAATGCTCTTGCAGAATGACTGTTTTCGGTAGCTTTGCAAAATGGCTACCACAGAGAAAATTGCCAGTTATAACGCCAGCATTGACCTAAGTGTTCTGCCACCTTCACCTGCACCACTATCGTCTCTTCATACACTTTTCTTCCATTTTCTAAATCGCTTCTAAGCTGCTGCCATCCATTATTTTTATTTTCTAATATAGGTAAATAGATTGAGCCTATCTGCAGCTCAAAAGTATTCTTGAAAAGTAACTATGAGTCTGGAGGCTGTTATTTTGCTTTGATTCATGCCAGCTATCTATTTTTTAACAAAAATGGGGGAGGGGAATCAAAGAATATTTTTAAAAATGTAAAAATTTGGGTGGGATAGAAAATCTTGCAAGTACTTTGGCACCAGACTGAGGCCCCAAATAATGAAGTATTTGCTTCAACTTTAAATAACAGCTATAAAATCCGTTCTTTTCACTCACACGCATAGACATGCACACACACACCAATCCAATTGTTTTTAGTGCCAGAAATAGAACACAAGAAGAAAATTACATACATATAATAATTATAAATAAGGAATTCTTTTTTCAATGCAAAAAAGAAGTCACCAAAATGATTTGTTTAATATAATAGACATCATTTTTTATAGAGAAAACTGTATCTCTTTTAATCATGTTCCATCTTTCTATACATGGAAATTGAACTTGTGAGCAGCATTGATAAGGCTCTCATAAAGCACGTGGAGAAGCAATGAATGCAAATCAATCGGGAGGCTCCTATTGTAAAATAGCTGAAGCATTTTACTAAACACATCAATTCTTTAAATATTCCACACAAATGCAACCTCCCTGTTAGTATCACAACTTTTTTAGGGCACCATTTTGATAACTATTTGTATTATGTTCCGATTAATAAAGGTTTCACAGATTTAAAGTTTTCTTTGGAAGGTGCTCAGCCTGCAACAAAACCAAATGCCAATTAGTCAATAATATTTTGACTACCGCAAGCAAGAAATTTTCTTTATCAGATAAGGCTGAAGAAAAAGGTAACAAATAAATAGTTTAATTTAATTGGGCACCTTAGTTTAATGTATTTTGCTGCTTCTATCTTCTATCTGTCTTGCACAAGCCCTTAATTAGTCTTTAGGGAAGACTTGTGAGGTGGAGGCCACAAGATCACTTGCAAAACTTTTAACAGGCCTGTCAGAGAATTGTTTTCTTTCACCTGCGGGGAATGTTATAGGTCTGATGGGGAACCGGTTTTTCAATCCCTCATTGGAGCAGCTTGTTATTATGATTCAGTGTCACTCTTTAGTAAAACTGTTTCTCCTATAAAGTTGGTTTGCTTCCCAGTATTCTCTGCCACTTTTGCAATCCAATCTTGAACCAAGCTCTGTCAACACAGGGAGGGGAGGATAGGCAAAGGAATCAAAGACCTGGTAAAGCCCTGTCAATGCTGCAACAAAACTAAGAAGATTGTGGTACTACAGCTGCCCCCATCCATGATCCTGAGAAGATCTATTCCTTCCCAGAACTTTCCAACAGACAAACTTCTACTATTTCATTTCAACAGGCCATGTGCTCTGTGAACTTATGTAACATAAATCTCATACCTGCCTTTTATTTCTCTCAGAATTTCCATTTTGCAATCTTTTCCCATTCCCCATATCAATTTTCAATTGGTTTCTTGACCACTTTGGCTTTATTGAGCCATGGTGTGATCAGACAGGCAGTTTTTAGATCTCCAGGAAATATCACAAATTAAAATCCATGTGTTGTAAACCAATT
The DNA here is from genome assembly GCA_004320025.1 of Laticauda laticaudata. Lineage (NCBI taxonomy): Eukaryota > Metazoa > Chordata > Lepidosauria > Squamata > Elapidae > Laticauda > Laticauda laticaudata. The sequence goes on from BHFT01040267.1 coordinate 13,358, forward strand.
ATGGAAATAGGCTTTAATTCCCACTCAGTGCTGTTTGTATTACTAGCAAATATATCCAATTCCTCCATTAGTGCAAAATTATCCTTTATACCAGAGCTTTTATAGCAATTTTCAGGAGTAAAATAACTATATCTTCTCCAGCATGTGATATTTCATAAATAACATGCCTCTTCATTTATGCTGATTTTATTACAATGCTGTAACTTTTTAAAAACAGTATCTTAAAATTTATATCTGTTTTTCCTCAGTTCTCTAGAGATAGATCTAGGAAAGACATTTGGCCCTTTTTTTAGCTGGGATACTAACAATTTTTTAAATTGCAAAATAGGTTGGAAATTGTGTCCTATAATACATTTTTTCATCCACTGCTTTTTCACAGTACAATAACAAAAAAATTCATATAGATCTACTTAAAAAGAAGATTCATCACTCTCCTAGATAAGCATGCATATGATTGTACTCTAAGAATGCAATGACTTGGAACCAAAGCTATGATATGTAAATACAAGCAGAAACAGGGGTGGGATTCAATTTTTTTAACAAACAGTTCTGTGGGCGTGGCTTAGTTGTTGAGCGTGGCTTGGTGGTCATGTGACTGGGTGGAGGTGGCTTGGTGGTCATATTATTGGCTGGCCAATTCAATATCACTCACATCGAGGCACGCATCTCCTCGCCTGGCCTCTCATGACTGTGGGCATGCTGCAACCATCATAAGTGTGAAAAATGGTCATAAGTCACTTTTTTCAGTGCCATTTTAACTTTGAATGGTCACTCCACACAAGCAAAGTACCAGCAAAGGAGGGAAAAAAACTCCAGAGAAGTTCCTGAGATAGGAAGTCTAGTCCTGCCAAGAATGTCATAAGGGTTAATGGAGAGGTAGTTTCTGTAAGTAACACCAGAATGTTTCCTTCCTGCCTTACTTACAGGATTAGGCCAGTCATTTCTTCTAACAACCGATTATCCGAACTGGTTAGAATGTTAACAACCACTTTTAGTGAATAGGTGCGAACTGGTAGAATCCCACCCCTGACCAGAACTCTTCTTCCAAACTGTGTTGTATCCCTTTTCCACTGTAGATACCCCCCCCATGCTCCATCCCAGCCTGGTTGCAGCAGAAGATACTGTAGCATGAAGATGCTGCAGCATGAAGATGCCAATGTGACAAAATCAAGCTGCACCAGCAGAGTTATATTTGCACTTTTCTGGATCATTATGACTTTTTCTGAACTTTGCATGCCAGGATATCAAAGGAATTGATGAATGGGATCTCAAAACCACTGACTGCTATCTTTGAGGACTTCTAGAATGGCAGGGGAAAGTGCCAGAAGAGCTAATCTTACTCCAATCTTTGTCAAGGGAAGAAAAATCCACACAGGAAACAGAAAAATCTATTTAATGGGGAACATTTGGGACAATCCTAGAAAAGACCATCAAGCAGCACTTTGCAACCCCTTAGAAACAAATAATATGATTACCAGAACCCAGCATCAGTTTGTTAAAAATAGGTCATGTCAGAAATTATTTTTGGGGAGAAGAAAGGGTTAAAGTGATTAGACCAGTGGCTCGAAGGAATATTGCAGATGTAGCATCCTTAAGAGTTCAGTAAGGCCTTTGATGCACATATATAAAATAGATAGCAACTGGCTGAGCAGTAATATTGTGAGAAAGTGGTTGGTACACTGGTAGACAACAAATTAATCAAGAACCAGTAATATGTGCAGTTGCAAAAAGAGCCAAAGCAAACTTGAACAGTAGATGAATAGCATGGAGATAGATGAATAGTATGGAGACCACAAGAAAGAACAGCACCCATTCAATGCTGCACTGGGCAGAATATTATGTCCAATTCTCAAAACTCCAACCACAGTACAAAAAGGATGCAGATTAACCAGAAAGAGGGCAGATAATAGCAATAACGATGATGAGGCTCTTGGAGACTAACTCCCATACAGAAAGATTAAAACAATTGGCTATACTTATCCTAAACAAAAGAAGCCGAAGGGGAGACACACTGTAATACTGTAGCAGTCTTCCAACATGTGAAGAGCTGTCATAGGAAAAAAAGATGTAGATTTATTCTCCATAGCATTTCAGCATCCAAGAGTAAAACAAAAACTAATGGGAGGAAGTTTTTTAGAAAGAAATCTGAAATAATGAAGAATTTCTTGGTATGAAGATCTCTAAGAACTTTTCCCATGCTTTTGGAGGAGGGGACAGCTGCTGTGTTGTTGCCTGCTTCCTAGGGCTAAGAGAGAATGAGTAGTCCAAGGTTATCCAGTTAGCCTCATGCATAAGGCAGGCATAGAACTCACAATCACCTGTTTTCTAGCCTGGTGTTTTAACCACTACACTAAGCCGATTATGCTTTTGCAAAATCCCTCTTAAAATGGCTAATATATTTCTGTCTAATCTCTTCTGAAAGTATCAATGATATTTAATATAATCATAAGAAATAAAGATTTTGGGTTTTTTTAAAGAAAATGTTTGCAAGATTAATATCTAAATTTCACAGGCATATTCAACGTCTTGACTTGGTCAAACTTATAATTTTTCTTATTCTCTCTTTCTTTCTTGGGGTCTCATTCTTGAGCACACAGTACATATTGGAGTCAAATTTACTGCTCATATTACATGTTGCTATAATTGTGTATTTTGAATCCTTCTCTCATTAGATTGTTGCATGCATATCAACTTAATAAACAGATGCTCCAAAAATCTGTTTCTTTGATCAATACATGGATTTGTATGTGGTTCTCAGGTAATCAGATTCTGCAATTCAGCTTCAAATATTCTTATTGAATGCTATGAATGGATTACTGAATTTAACTGAATACTGTTTTCTTATTACTGCAATTTTCTTCATATAAAATAACTTGGCCCTACATTTAGGTTGCTAAGGAAAATACATAGAAGAGGGCAATTGGTAAAATTTAAAATTAACACCAGTAAAATATATGAGCAATTTTAACAACTAATTTCATATACATATTAATCATTTCTTCTCTCCTACCAGTATATTTGTATATGTGAAGCAAGCCCAGAAGTCATTCTGGCACAAGAGAAACAGTCATTGTGCAATATCAGGGCTGTTTTTAAATGAAATATATTACTACATTCATTTTACAGATAAGTTACAGATAATCAGAGTTGGAAGGGACTTTGTAGGTCATCTAGTCCAACCCCCCACCCAAGCGGGAGACCCTACACCATTTCTGACAAATGGCAGTCCAATCTCCTCTTGAAAGTCTCAACTGATGGCNCAGGTTAAATCTCTCCTTGTTCAGTTTCCATCCATAATTCCTTGTCTGGCCTACAGGAGCTTTAGAAAATAGCTTGATCCCCTTCCTCTCTGTGGAAGCCCCTCAAATATTGGAAGACTGTGATCATGTCTCCCCTGGTCCTTCTCTTCACTAGACTAGCTATGCCCAGTTCCTGCAATCGTTCTTCATATGTTTTTAGTCTCCAGTCCCCTAATCATCCTGGTTGCTCTTCTCTATTCTTTTTCTAGAGTCTCGGCATCTTTTTTAAAGTGTGGTGACCAAAACTGGACGCAGCTATTGGGATATACAAGGAAATGGTGATATGATAAGAAATGCATCACAGAATCATATGATTAGCAGGATACTCAGCCTGAATACTTCTCAGAGGTGTGTTTAATCTGGAAGAGCATTGATCCTCCTCCCTGATATCCTTACCTTTTATATACTAAAATTAAAATGGGGTGAGGGAGGAGGAGAAGACTTCATCCTGACAGTTGCCATTTGTACTCTAAAGTCTTCCAGTTTCTTAATGCAACAAAAGACAAGCTAGTGATTTCCAGACAATTGAAATAAAATTGGCCCCGGCTAAAACTTGCTGATACCTCATAACAGCTTTTTTGCACAGCCCTTACTAAGCAGTAATCTTTTAAATGGCAGCATCAGAAATCTTTTGATCATCTGCCATTCTGCCTGCTGCCTGTATCTTGGAATTGCTGGAGGTAGAGCTTTGCTACTAGCACATCCCAAAGATGCCTTTGGCTCATTTGATCATTTTACAGGTAAAGGATGCCAATTTCTTGCATGTTTCATCTTGCCCAGCAGGAAATCTTCTACAAAGAGAGGCCTTGCATAAGTGTAGTGAAGCTTTATTTCAAAAAACAAATATTGGGCACTCTGACTTTGTCTCTCTCTCTCTGGGAAACATGGCTATTATGAGAAGAAGAAAAAAAGGTAGCTGCACATTTTATATTCCTTCCAATCAAGTTGAATCAAGTTCTGAGACTTCAACATAAATCTAAATGGCAATCTACAGAATTAATTTGTCAAATATGGGAAGCATATCCAGGCTGAAGCAATGTTTTGCTGATCTAAAGCAATTGCAAATCGAAAAAGAACAAATGAAGAAAACTTCATTCTGGCAGACATCAAATATAGTGCCACTTACCCTTTTTTTTCCTTGGAGAATAAGATTATTTACACCTATTTGACTTCTTTTCCTCTGGTGAAACAACAGATTGAAATAATTGGGGTGGAAGGAGGATGAGAATTTAGAGACTTTATTGCCTGCATATTAGAATCCCTATCCAGTTTTGGACCATCACATTTGTGTTTTCCTTTTTTAGTAATAATAATAAATTGTCACTTGCCAGTACGGTGTTCTTTAAACTTCTTTCTCCTATTTCTCTAGCCACTTAATGAGCTTGTCCTAGTAACAGCTTTTTAATATAATGTCCTTGCAATATTGCCTTTGTCCAGGGGTGGGATTCTACTGGTTCAGGCCAGTTCAGGTGAATCAGATGTTAAAGTTTCAGCTGGTTCGCCAAACCGATATTTCAATGAACTGGCTGGCCCTGCCCACCCCACCCCTCCCCTCCCAGGAGTCACTACACAATGCAGGTAAGTGCAGGGTCCACATGGAGACTCTGGGAAGGGATAAAAACAGACCTCACAGAAGTCCAGAAATGGGCCTGTTTCCAGCTTCCAGAGGGCCTCCAGAGCCTGAGGGAGGCCCTTTTCACCCTTCCAGAGGCCCGGGGGGAGGCCTCTGGTCCCTTGGGAAGGCAAAAAAATGGTCCTCCCAGAAGAACTGGAAGTCACGAAATTGATTTGTTTCTGGCTTCCGGTGGGCCTCCAGAGTCTAGGGGAGGCTGTTTTTGCCCTCCCAGAGGCCCCAGGGCAGCCTCCAGACCTTTGGGAGGGCAAAAACAGTCTCCTCCAGGCTCTGGATGCCCACCAGAAGCCAGAAACAGGAAGTTTTGGTTGGCCATGCCCACCATGGCCATGCCAACCCAGCAACCTGGTAGCAAACTGGTTTTTGGAATTTTTGAATCCCACCCCTGCCTTTGTCTCTTTGTCTAATTCACTGCTAAGGCAATGTAATGTCTTCCTTAAAAAGGCTCGGTCCCACTGGCCGAAGGATGCAAAACGTATGCATAAAGGACACAGCGGACGAGTGAAATTTCGGGGGTGGCTCCATGAGTTGTCATCCGCTCCAAAAAGTGGTGAAAATTTGCATAAACAGAATGGAAAAGAATGGAAAACGGGTGACCGTGGGAGTGAAGCTAAGTGGGGAGTGTTAAATTGGAGTTTTCATAAGGAAAAGTGCAATAGCGTATGAAAGCAGGATGAAGAGAACCGATGACACGCTCCGAAGGGGTTCTGTGAGGGACAGATTTACAAAAGGGTGGATGCGCATAGAGAAAGCGGTATGAAGTCACGTACGCCTAAAGGAAAGAAAGGGAGATGCTGCGCAGGAGTGTAATAATCAGATGCCAAAGCTGTTCACTGTGCAATCGCTTTCAGTTTCCCGGTGCTACGTGAAAACGCTGTGTGAAGACGTTACCGTGTCCTTTTGGTTTCCACCTCCTGTTCTGTTTTCAGTGCATGTGGATGTGAGTTGCAAGGATGCCAGAAGGGACTGGCACAAGAGGATACTCAGAGGACGTTTACGGTGATAAACGGACATAGAACGTTTGTTGCTCGTATGTCAACGGATTTACATCGTACACGGCGGGAAGTTCATCCGTTCACAAAGTTTGTGCAGCTCAAAACTTCTTGCACGGATAAATCACAGTGACGGATGCTCGACAGATACAAGCGTAATGAAACACGTATGCAATGAGTACACAATGGATGCATAGCGTTTTCCAATGAATGGCAAGCTTTTTTTAACATTTTACATCCTCTTTGCATCCGTAAGTGCAGTGGGACCAGGCCTTTAGTTGTTCCAGTTTTAAAGTAATGTATTCCTCCTTCTCCTGACACAATTTTGGCTGTGGATATCTGTTAATAAAATTTTCAGAAATAACAGCTGACGTGATCAGAGATGGGTTCTATCCACCTCCTACTGTCCATTTTAGGCTGCTGCAGGCAAATGGTGTCTCTCCCCCCCCCCCCCCCCCCCCCCTTTNCCCCCCCCCCCCCCCCGCATTGTTACAATAGTCATAGACACAATATTAGGACATCTTGGCATGTTGAAATTTGCAGAAAAAAAGATGAAATATTTTTAAAACTTCATTGAATGTTCCATTTCAGTTTTTCCCCCTTTCTTCTAATCCTCCCTAAAACAAAATTAAAAATAAACACCTTCAATCAATACCAAAAGAATCAAAATCATTTATTTGAATAGAAAAAGATATTATCATTAAAACAAAATGGATCCCATCAATACACCAGTGGACAGAATATTCTTATATCTCAGAGGTAGAACAGCCTCCAAAGGTTTCAAGACGAAATGGATATGGGCTACAGGCAGCATCATGTGTGAATATGCATAATATTAAATGTGCATGCCTGGATAGTTGTCTTCTTCAGGAAGGAATGAAAAGATCTGAGTTTCCCATACTTGCACATTTTCTGCTTAAGCCAAAGAATTGTGAGTGCAGATATGTTAGGAACTGTGTGAATAAGCAGAATGAATGTTCTCTTTCATTCAACTCCAACAGAATTACCTTTCTTACTTTTTGATAAACAGGTGTTGTTTTCCTGCTTTAAACATGGACTCACAGTGAGAAGGTGCCTGCAGGCAACTATTCCAAAGCTGGCCTATAAAGTTATGTACAAAGTCTTTGATTTTTTTCTTAAAGTGGCTGCCTATATAAGATTTTGAGATATAGCTTTCTAAATACGGTAGGACAAGAACCAGAATGTATCTGAGCCTAGTTGGAATCCAATTATGTTCTGCAACCTTAATAAGCCTAGTGGTCCATGACTGTCCTTAAGTCCAACTGTCATCAGATATCAGTCAGAAAACCTGGGAAAAAGATCTTCTTTGTAGCATCCCCTGATTCTGAAATTCTCTACCTGGAAAAGTAGCTTAAATGCCACTCTTTGTACTTTTGTGTCAAGCTTTTTCATAATTTCATGAGGAGTAGAATGGGAACAAATCAATAGACTGGTGTAAGACTATGACCTTTTGGGAAGTGGGAGATGGCTAACTTATATTAATAGCAATAAGACTTAGGCTTATTTACTGCTTCACAGTGCTATACAGCCCTCTCTAAGCAGTTTACAGAGTCAGCGTATTGCACCCAGCAATCTGGGCCCTCATTTTACCGATCTTAGAAAGATGGAAGGCTGAATCAACCCTGAGCTGGTGAGAACCAAACTGCTGGCAGTCAACAAAATTAGCCTGCAACACTGTTCCGCCATGGTTTTTCTTTACATTTCATGAACAATGTTGACTATAATAATGGGAGCTACATTCAACACTTATAAAGAGCACCAGTCTGGAAGGCAATGCACAATCATCTTGTATAAATTATTGTTATCTTATATATTTTTGGTGACAGCTGAAAAACTTTTGCATTCCTTCTGGCTTTGAAAATCCTCTTCCAGCCATGTCTTTTTGCTGTTGTTTTAACTGACATTTTATTCTGTAGTATTCTTATTGCTGTTGATCCATGAATAAATGTCCTTTCATTTTTATCATTTCAGTTTGTCCTGGCAGTTTTATGTCGTTCAGATCACAAAGAATCAGAAATAACTGAAAAACTGAAGCAATATAGCCTGTTTGGTACAATTAGCAGAGAAGAGCAGAATATACATTTATAAGTTGAAATAACTAAACTGCTGCATCAGATCAAAATGCTACTTTTGGCTTCCCACAGTGGTCCATCAGCTGCTTCTCTGAAGCACACAAAGAGGGCTCAGATGTGATTCCTCTGGTTTGTCCCAGTGCCTGCACATTCGTGTTTGAACCTTGGAAAAGATGGTTTAATTTCTCAATGTCAGAGCTATTATTTCTCATTCATATCCTGCACTAATGAACTGTATGGAAACTGTCATGGAAATAAACTGCAAAAATATAATTCTTTTTTTTTTTTGCTTACTCTGATCCCACTCTTTCTGGAATATCCTGATGTATTCACTTAAACTTGTGTTGATAGATAGTTTTAATTGACATGCTCGAAAGTCAGCAGCTTGGCTTCATCAAATTCTAGTAGAGTGATATCTACTAAGGCCTAAATTTTCACCTAGTTGGTTAGACCATAAGACCTGAGAAGAGCAAAAAACAGAGGAACAGCTGATCAGATCTTTCAATGGGTAGTCTGGACTGAGCACTAGCAAAATCCCATTACTAAATTCCTAAAATCTGAAAGTTCTGAGAAACAGCATCATGGGACACCAGCCACCTAAACTGCAACACGAAACTGTCCCAGCTTAGTATAATCTAGAAACCACATCTCATAAGAAGAAGATATTAGTTGGTCATAGAAGCAAACCAACAACTATGTCTATAAAAGGGAACGAGACTTTCTTGCTATCTTTTTCCTTGAAAATGTTTTGCTTTTCATGCAAGAAGCTTCTTCATTTCTGAAGAAGCTTCTTGGATGAGAAGCAAAACATTTTCAAGGAAAAGAACAAGAAAGCCGAGTTGCCTTTTGAACAGCATCTTTGGGGCAATGATGATGTGGATTATTGTAAACAACTGTATCTACAAATTACCTGCATCCCACTGATAAAAACTAAATTGAAATGCTTTTATAGATGGTATATAATATTTTCTGGCTAGTTTTCAACATCCTCACTAGCTCTCCTCCACTGTGGAATGGTCTTTCTTCCTTGTAGCAACATGAATTCTTCATGTCCCACATTATTCAATTTGAATGAGGCCAAAAAGCTTCAATAATATTTTCAGTTATATTTCTCCTCTATTGTTTTTAGTTAAGGACTCTCCAAGTTTAGTATAAGTTTAATCACTGAAAAGAGGGGATGCTTCTGCCTATATGAGTTAGAGTTTGATGTGATTTAGTTCCTGTCCTTTTGGAGCCTCATTGTTCTTATTCTCCACTTATCTGCAAATCCTTCTGGACACTATCTTGACTAGCACCACAGCCCATTCCTATTAGATCAGTGGAAGAGCCCCTTTACTCTGTCTTCTTCCTTGTTGTGCCTATCTCCCAACTGGACAATGGGAGTTTCTTCTCCTAAGTCTTGAAGGTGTCTCCCATCTTGTACACTTCCAGTGCCCATTCCTCCCACTTTAACAAAGCGAGAAGCGGCGGGAATTGATGTTCATTTTTGTCACGCCAATGAGCTTGAGTGGGGTGGAGAGGCTGAAGGAGGATGTGAGGGGGCAATCGCAGAGGAGGTCAGAGAGCTCATCCCTCTCTTCCAACTCATAGGTGGCATCATTCAGCATCCGCCGGTGGAGGTGGCAGGTCTGCTCGATCTTGAGTTTGTTGATATCACTGCGCAGGCGCATGAGCTGCCGAGCCAGCTGCTGGTCCTGGAGACGCATTTCCATCTGGAACAGAAAAGCAGGAAGGGCGTGACAAGATGGCAAAGGATCATCAAATCAGGAGGAGTTGTGAACACTTGGGGTTGCAACTTGGACCTCTTTTGACAAAAAATGAGATAGCGTATTCATCGCCACTGCTGCCATAGTTAAAATTCCTGATGTGCAGGGTCTAGGAAAGCCTTTGCCCCATGACAAGTTCTTTTTTGTGATCTAATTCATGCCTGCCACAACTTACAGTCATAATGGTCAGGCTCCTTTACAGTTGTAATTTGTGGACTTCCTATACGGTAGTTTCTACATGGAGGGGGGAGCGGGGTTGATTTAAAAAAAGAAAACTAAGATGGCGATTGGAGCAACATGACCAAAGCTAGGTTGTTTTGTGTACGGGTAGTCTTCATTATGACCACAATGAAGCCCCAAATTCCGTGGCTAAGCAAGGCACTTGTTGATTGAGTTGTTCCCCTTTTTTGCTGCAGTGGTTAAATGAATCACTGCAGTTGTTAAGTGAATCATACAGTTGTTTAGTAAATCTGGCTTTCCCCATTGATTTTGTTTGTTAGAAGCTGGCTGGAAAAGTTACAAACATGGCCCTGGGACAGTGCATCTATCATAAATACATACCAGTTGCGAATGCCTGAATTTTTATCATGTAACTAATGTCTTAAGTGTGAAAACTGGTCACAAATCCCTTTTTTTTCATTGCAGTTGCAATTTTGAATGGTCATTAAACAAATAGTTTAAGTTGAGAACTATCTGTTTATGTTATGTTACATGCTCGTACATGCTTTGCTGTGAGTATTATTTTAACATCTGTAACATCTCCCTACGTATGCTGCTGCTCCTATATACAGTATATAATCTGAAAGATACTCTATTTTCTACACTATATAATCACATGGACAAGAACCTATAGACATTTAGATATATCTTAATGTTAGGTTCAATTAATTAATAACAAAACCAATCCCCTCTCTTCCACAATGTTCTATGCTACCTAAACACCTTAATAAAATTCTGGATAATGGTGATTGCAAAACTGCCTACATATAATATCTGGTTTACAAGTGTACCACTTACCTCTGTTGGATGCCTGCCATTTAGTGGCCACCAAATCTTTTGAATTTAACTGCTGTTCCTGTTGCCTTATTCACATAATCCCGCTCTTTCCCCACAACTGAAACTTTGGAGAAGCTTTTATTTATTTTTTTATTTATTTTGATTTTTCAATCATTTCCAAGATAATCAGTATAAGTATATACATAATTATGAATACATGAAACGGATATATATAAGAAAAATAAAAGAAATAATAGGACAGGGACGGTAGGCACACTGGTGTGCTTATGCACGCCCCCTACAGCCCTCTTAGGAAAGGGGTGAGGTCAATAGTAGACAGTCTCAGGTTAAAGTTTTGGGGATTTGGGAAAGAAACCACAGAGTCAGGTAGAGTATTCCAGACATTGACCACTCTGTTGCTGAAGTGGTATTCCTGCAATCAATTTGGTGCAGTTAACCTCGAGTTTGTATCTGTTGTGTGCTCTTGTGTTGTTATGGTTGAAGCTGAANTTGGTGCGGTTTACTTTGAGTTTGTATCTATTGTGTGCTCTTGTATTGTTATGGTTGAAGCTGAAGTATTCATTGATGATAAGTAGGACATTGCAATATATAATTTTATGTGCTATACTTAGATCGGACCAAAGGTGGCATAGTTCTAGGTGTTCTAGGTCTAGAACTTTTTTTATACTTTTTTTCCAGGTCTAGAACTTCCCCCCCAAATTAGTAGTTTTATTGAGGGCTACAAATAATATATTGTAGAGACCAATGAAAATTAAGTGCAGTGGTATCTATTTTACAGAAAACTCTTAACACTGAGATTAAAGTAAATTAAACTAGTAAATTTATATCAATATACTTATACGCATATTTGTACGAACATAGAGTTGCGTATATTATTTATTTACTTAAGAAAATTTGGATGGCCGCCCATTGTCAGGGACTCTGGGTGACTTACAAAACAAAAAAAAATCAATATACAAACAATAAAAAACAGTATCTCCCTGCACAGTGGTTGCTTAATTTGACTTGATTAGAAGTTGCAAAGAGCATTGAATTATTTTGTAATATGAAAAAAAGTTTATATCTCTGCTATGACTAGTTATGACTAGTAACTAGAAATTCCCATAGTTAAATGAGGACCATGCAGTTCATTAAGGACCTCAGGTGATCGTATCTTACAGCTTCTTGCCAGCTTCCCCATTGATGTTGGGAAAGTTGGAAATCACAGTCATGTGACCATGGCTCAGTGCAATGCTGTAATAAGGAGTTGGGTACTGAGTGTGTCGACTGTGATCCTGCAATTGTGGGGATGCTATGATGGCTGGAATTTCATGGAGTCACTGTAAGGCCCTTTTGTTCAGCGCCATTGTAATGTTGAATGGATGCTGAATGAATGTATATAAACCGAGGACCATGTGTAATCCTGTTTTTGTCACTTACTTCAGCAATATTCAGTGAATTCCTTTGAGGGTTTTTTGTATGATTTCTATGTCATCAGGCCTGGGAATAACATAATATTTTTTGTGAGCCTCTATTCAGTTTTCTAGTTCAGGGAGTTTTAGCTATGATATCAAATTCCATGAGAGTGATGGAATTTTCATCATTAAACTGTAAGGTTTAGCAAAGGTTCAGCAAAGGATATTAAAAGGTTGGGCTACTCTTCTTTGGATAATAACACATATTAGGAACAGAATGAGGGCCATAGGAAGCTGCTTTAAATGGAAACAGACTACTTTGCCAATGTTTCTTCAGAGCTCCTATAGGAAAACCTTTGCCAATTCGAACTAGAAGTACCAGGAATTTAGTTTGCAATCTACTGTGAACTGGCAGCCATTGGCAACTTGTGAGAGGCATTTCATTTTTCCTCTAATTGATTCAAATTTCCTGAACATTTAGCAGCTATATGGGTGTTAGAAAGAAAAATGCCTGTTATGTGCTACGTTGGACGGACATTTTAAAAAAGAAGAATAAAAATAAAATTTTAATTACCAAGCATATGAAACTCTTCATTAAATTTTCTCTGGTAATACAACAGGCCTCTGTTTCCCCATTTTCCTGCACAGCCCTTTGCTGTCATAAGTCTCTAACTAGTTTATATCTTAATTTAAGTATTTAACACAGAGAGACTGAAAATCTGAATGTTCAAGAGTCTGATCGCCTGCAAATGCCCAGCAACCTCCTGGAAATGAAAAAATAAACAACATAATGAGTTTTTTATATGTATATCAAGAGGAATGATGTGCCCTGGCTTCATTTTTTAATATCTCCTTTTATATTCATAGATCCTGCAGGGCCTTGTTGATGTTCGGATTCCACATAATGACTTTTACCGAAAATGTGAGTGCCTTGCAATAATTTTCTCTTGGATTTGAGTAAGGGTGCGATTCAACCAGTATAATAATGAGTTCGGTGAGAGTGCGCTTTGCGCATGCACATGCACCAAATGCGCACTCCGCGCATGACTCCGCATTTAAAAAAGCTGCAGCTGAAGAAAATAGCTGAAGCGCAGCAAACCGCTCTGCCCCACGAATCAGCTGTGCTTTAACAAAACGACATATAGCACAGGAAAGAGCAGGAGCAGGTGGGCGGGCCACATACTGGTCGGAGCGAATCGATTTGGAGCCAGCTGACCATTGGAACAAGGGGTTCGCCTGAACTGGTCTGAACCGGGAGAATCCCAGTCCTGGATCTGAGCTGAAAACAGCAGCATCTTCAAAAGGGTTCCAGAAGGGAAAATTGTTCCACCGCTTTTGTACATGACATCATCGGCTGGATTTGCATTTTGTCATCTTGATGAAATCAGATTCTGCTGATGCTGCTGACTGAGGATGCTTTTACAATTTTTTAATCCAGAAAAAAAATCTAGTTTGTTTTTCATTAATTGAAACTATGCCAAAAGAAGATTGAGTGTTTACTTGACTTACCGTATATCCTGTTTTTTCTCCGTGAGATCAAGGTGGCATACATAATGCCTTTTCCCCTCTGGTAACAACGACCCTGTGAGGTAGATTGGGATATGGCCAATATTGACAAGAATTAAAACAGTTTAATTTATAAACTGCTTTAGGGATTTTTTTAAAAAAAAACTTTGCATATTTAAAGGACTAGACTCCAGTAATGGGTGGAAGAGACATAACAAAACAATAGTGAAACAGAGGCCTTTAGCTTTGGGGACCTGGGCAGAAGAAATCAGAAGTGGGTGTTTTAGTACATTTGATTTCTGAAGCCTCTGCTAACAAATTGCTTGCGTGCTTCCTTTCTTCACTCTAATTTGGTTCTAGCTTTGAGCAAAACTCTCATTTTGAGGGATTTTGGTGAAGGTTAAAAACTTTGAAAATGATGCAGACTCTTTGTACATGCCATTTCAATTCCTTCCTCCCTTGCTTTTCAATTGGTATAGAAATGAATGATGCACAGCTAAGAGCAAATACCTGAGACTGTGAGAAGATGGAGAACTGGCCATGGGAAAAGGGGTTTGGGTTATAACTACAAAAAAAAGTGTTCCATCTGTATTTGTTTTCCAAGGAAATATAATTTTGCTGCACCAGAATTAATCAGTGAATGAATGGCTGGGTTTGTTTCCCAATCCTCTTAGCCTGGTTCCTGAATTAGCATTTTCTCTGGATTTGCCCAACACATCAAATCGTAAGTGACAGACCCTCCTTGCCCTGGCACTGTTGTTTCCTCAACTGACCTTGTTAAGTAAGGCTTGTGAAGCCAGCCAGCAAATTGTCTGAAAACACTTGTGTGTCTCTGCCTGTGGAAGCTCTCCTCTTACTAACCTCATTAATTATTTTCCTTGTTTCTGCTGTCTCATTGAGAAGAGTCTGTTGCCATTATTTTCTTTCTGGATGAAAGTCTTCTTTCTTGAAGTCTGTTTCATCATAAATGGACTTCTATGATGCTTTAGGTGGGCTGATTTGCTTCCCTCCCCCTCACTTCCATTTCTCTTCTGTAAGTGTTGATAGAGTTGATGCAGGATAAGAAAAGGACTGATCTTCAAGACAACATGAGCAAGATCAAAGCTGCAACACAGATTATCTGGGGGAAACAAGATCAGGTATATCAGTTTCCCTCTGGGGTCTTTAACCGAGACCAGTCTGTTGCTATTCTTTTTTCTTTTTCTTTTAACCATGTTTCTCCTAAAACACGACCCACCCCAAAAAGAAGGCCCAGCACTGTTTTGTGCGCCTGTGTTAAAATTAAGTCCTGTCCCCCAAATTTGGCCCTATTTAAATGCATGTGCAGTCAGACAACACGAAGTAAAGCGGTGAGGGGGGGGGAAGGGCAGGGGGGGAATTTGCCCCACTCATTCCACACGTCTGGCCTGGCTNCACGAAGTAAAGCGGTGAGGGGGGGGGAAGGGCAGGGGGGGAATTTGCCCCACTCATTCCACACGTCTGGCCTGGCTAACGGGCCGCTTCTTTTGTGACCGAAAGGAGCAACCCACTCACCCCACATGCATCGCCTGGCAGATAAATCAATCTGGATTTCCCCATTGACTTTGCCTGTCAGTGGGTCACAAAATAGGATCATTTGACCTTGGGCTACCATATAACCATCTGCAATAGGGACCTTTTTTTTTTTTTGCAAAAGATGTTCCTTGCTGGCCNCCATCTGCAATAGGGACCTTTTTTTTTTTTTGCAAAAGATGTTCCTTGCTGGCCATATGGATCAGAACAAACAGAAACACTGAAAAAAACATTATGTACTTCAGGCATGGGGAGCGTCACTTGCCCACACACTCTTTGTACGCAAAAGAAGCGGCCCAGTGGCCAGGCGTGCTGGAGTGGACAATGGCATACTTTTTTGGGTGGACGGCTACCAGTAGCTGGAGTGACCGTTAAAGGTAGACAAGGGTGCTCAAGGCGCGTGGGTTGCATCACTCACTCTTTTTGGCCACAAAAGAAGCAGCCCAGTTGCTCAGCCCAGGGTGAGACACTGGGTGAGTGGGTTGCTCTTTTCAGCTGTGAAAGAGATAGCCTGGTGGCCAGGCAATGTGTGTGGGGGGAAAATTAAGATACCCCCTCAAAAAAAGGCCTAGCCGTTTTTTAGGGGGGTCAAAATAAAATAAGACCTGGTCGTATTTTAGAAGAAACATGGTAGTATAATGTTGCCTCACTCACTTGTGAAATATACTGTATAATGCATGCCCCAACCTGTATGGTATTGAATAACATGTTGCAACCCTGTTTACCTCAGAAGCCATTTTAAAATTATACAACCTGTCTTCCTGACTTCCCATTGGATTTCATGCAATTTGTGGTCTGAAAATTAATAGGTTTGCAATTTCCCTCTCCTTTTTCAGGATATTATTTGCCACATTTTTCATATTTCTATGCTGCCATACCCCAAAACAACTCTGGATGTCTTTATAAATTAAAAACAGTAAAATAGAAAAAAAAATATAAAGCATCAAATATAACTGGCATATCAAGGAAAACCCTCCACACATGCTGGTGAAAAAACATACCATACCTCCATTGCAATGATTAAAGTACACATCATATCACCACTCCTTCCCTCCAATTTAGACTTTTTAATTTTGCTTTTCCTACTAGTGAGAATGTGTCTGTGTGTCTGTGTGAAACCTTGTCTGCTCCAGATCAGCAGTTTTCTAGACCAGCTTACTGCCTTCCAAGTGCAGATACTGTCTCTGAGCTATCATGTAAGAGGATGGCAAGCCATGTTACTTTCTCCACACAGCATTGCCTCAACAAAAAAAAATAAAAAATACAATTGCAGAATTACTAAAGGCAAGAGCAGCAATGCCTTGAGAGCCTCTTAAAAGTCATCATACATAAGTAAAGTCTATCTTGAGCTGAGGTCCATTCCTGGCAACTATAGTGCATGGACTTGCCATGGTTCTTTCTTTACAAGAACACTAAAGAATTTTAGCATTGCCATCCTTTGGGACTTTGTTTGACTGCTCTAGTGGATTTCCTGGTGGTTTCTCATCCAAATACTAACCAGGGCAGACCTACTCTTCAAGATCAGCCAAGATAGAGTAGGTGCAGTGACCGATCTATGGTGAACTAGACCACCCTGTATTAACTATGTGAACTAGACTACCCTGTATTATTTTTGAGGGTATTTTTGTATAAAATAGTAGCATATGCACTAATGAAACCCAAACAAAAACCACCATCTTGCCTGAATAGAGTTTTATTTGGAGGAAATGCCATGAGAGAGCATAGAGTGATCCTGATTTAAAGACATATGTAGACTCAGAACACCCTTGGAGTTTACTCATTTGAGTGTAGATAGCAGATCTGGGTCCTCATTTTAGCTACCTCGGAAGGATGGAAAGCTGAGTCAGCCTTGAACCAGTGAGACTCAAACTACTGGCAGCCAGAAGTCAGCAAAAGTAGCCTGCAGTACTGCATTCTAACCACTCCACCACCATTACTCATCATCAGGGCTAGTCTAGAACTGATGTTTATCTACTGTGGATAATGAAATGTCTGCAAGAAAATCACCAAATTCAGAGAGCACCAAGGAACTGTTGCTATATCATGGCAACAATTGATACATGAAGTATCTTTTACTATTCAATTCTCATGGCTCAAAAACTTGTTGGAGATAGTCCATGCTTGTTACAGTTTGAGATGGTTAGCAGAAGAAAGACATGGGCTTTTGAAGAAAGGTTGCTGGAGCCTATGATTGTCTACCATTCTATACTTAGGCCCATGCTCATTCAGGCTCATCCAGCTTTTCTCTCTTTTCTTCCCTCTATTTTTTTCACATAAAATCATTTCCCCATTTGCTACATTTCCTACTTTTTTCCTGTCCTCTCATTTCCTTCCCAAAGGAAATGTTGTTAACTTATTTCCTTAAGTCTGTTTACAAGTCAGAGAATAACATCATTCCTTGTCATTATCATGGCAATCTCTCTCTTGCTAATGACAGAGCTTAGTATTAAATGACATCTTTGCTCCCAAGAAGAATATAACATATGGTGAATTGACATTTTGCAGGATCCAATCTGAGTCAGGCACCGGGGTCAGAGGTTTGGTCTTTCGGGCTCATGCTGGAGCCCATGCTTAAGAAAACTTGAGAAGTTGAGAATGGGTCTGAAAATTTGAAAGACGGCTGTCAAGCACTGTGAAGTCTAAATGCTATTGCTAACTAGTTTGGGTAAAAAACATCTGCAAAACCCCCACCAAGCTCAGAGAGCACCAAGGATGCCTCATTTCAACCTTGAGCTACTAATATTCTCCCTTATGGAATTCCATTTATGAAAACAAGTGTGAAAATTGTGGCATTTTTTTTACATTTCTTGTCCTTGTTGTTTCCTCGTGCAGTCAAATTGGTTTCTGTGTGAGCCAAATTTGGTGCTGAGGCAGTTCAGAATATCCTGTTGAATTCAAGAATGGCCACCATAGAGGTTACTTTTTCTTGGTTATCTTTTTCTCTCTAGGTTCTGGATGTTTCAGGAGCAGACATTTTAGCAAAAGAAATCCCTAGTGCGCAAGTACATATTCTGGAAAATTGCGGGCACAGTATAGTCTTGGAAAGACCCAGAAAAACAGCAAAACTTATTCTGGATTTTGGCACCGCTGTACAGAATGCTGAAAATAATAAGAAACTGGCTTGAACTTTTCCTGTGAATTTGAACCCTTATGCCTAGATGTTTCAGTTGAGAGGAAATACTGCTTATTTAATCAGTTCTCAGGGAGCCTATTATACAGAATTTGGTGATCGTGCCAAAATCCCTGAAGAAATAATTCATGTATTATTTTAGAAATCTTATCAGCGCAAAGTTCTGGGATATTGAACAGCCTTCACATACATATGCTAATGATAATAAAGTCTAATAAAAATCTGCATTTCTAGATACTTTGTGGAATAATGAAAGACTTACAAGGTAGATGTGGAACACATTTTTCCCTCAAAAACAATCCTCTGTTTTTGATACTGATCACATGTTTTAAAATGTCCAATTTGAATTGGATAACATGATTATTGCTAAGTAAAGTAGAAAAAACCCACTGTCTTCTGTTATTGTGCTCCTTTCTTGGTCTGGTAATAATTCACTGAATTAAACATCAGAGATCTGGTTCGCTGTTTCCACATATATATATATATGTATATATGTATATACGTATATATATATACACACACACACACACACACATCAATATATCAATATAATTATAGCATATATCAATATAATTATTGATATATTTATAAAAACTAAAATATGACTCACAAAATTCTGTGTCATGGAATGCATTGACTTCTAGGTTTGTACAATGACTTCATGCGATGTAGCATAACATCTAGTTAATTGTAATGTAGATGGCAATTGCAACTGATTTTAAATATGTAGGAAAAATATCCATGAGCAGGGATGTGTCATGTGCTAGCCACATCCATGCCCAGTTTAGCAAAGGGATAAAAAAGTCATGATATTTCACGTCAAGATGCCGTGACGACACAAGTTTGACGCTCCTGGCCTAGAGCAAAATTTCATACAGAGAAGCAAAAGTGAGCTTCATCTCTTCATATAGATGACTTTGCATGAGGAAATGTGACAAAAGGCTTGGATAATCCAGATATTCATTGAAGTACTGCTTGTGTTAAATTACAATTTCAGCCAAGAAAAAATATGCACAACATATTAAACCTATAAAAGTTTCCTGATGCAGTGCAAGTCTTCAGTGTTTATATTGATTTATGAAGAAAGTGGTTTTGTGCTCTTCCACAGTTTGTATGTATGTATTGCCTTAGGAACAAATTGAAATATTGATATCCTCTGGACTGACTATAATTGCAATAGTCAAGCACTTGTGAAGTAGTTGGATCCCTTTCCTTGAAGGGCAGGTCACTGGGTATAACACTTGTGCATGTATAAAACTTGTGTACACAAACATACACCTATAGAGAGGTTAAATTTTATTAAAGTCCATGTGACTATTTCTGATGCAGGTGGTTAGCAAATTTCCTGTGAAGAGTAATCTTACTGTATAGCTAATAAAGTAAATGGAACTTTCCCAAAGCCATTTCCGGAGCCATTGTTTCAATCTAGATGGGACCTGATCCAAGCAATAACACCAGAAGTGGTATTTCAGCAGGTTCTGACCAGTTCTGGAGAACCGATAGCAGAAATTTTGAGTAGTTTGGAGAACCGGCAAATATCACTTCTGACTGGAGATTTTACAGTATCCTTCCCCTGCCAGGTCCACCAAGCCCTGCCCACAGAATCGGGAGTAAAAAAAATTGAACCCCACCACTGAATAATACTACAGATAAATAAATGAAGTGATCAAATTTTGGTTAGAATTGGGCGGAACTACTTTTTTAGCTCCCCCTGCTGCCCCTTTTGATTGAATGTTCTACTGAGTAAATTATTTTCTTAATGAATTCTGTAAATTCTGTGAATTGCTGAGTTTGAATGGAGGAAGAGTAGAACTGAAATGTGCACCAATAAAGTAGAACTGGGGTATTCTAAATGTTTATTTGTTATGCTCACCAGACTCTTACAAAGTGAATTATTTGTCAGTGTTCCGCATACTCTGCTTTTAAATTAATATCTAAAGAATATAAAACATACAGTATTCCTTTTCCAGAGTATGTGTTCTCATTTCTGAGTGCAGTTCTTTAGTGAACAAAAATTCTGTATCAGATTTAGAAAGTTGGACTTGTTTCCTCCTTGTAACTACCCTTTCCCTTTTTATATTTATATAGAGGTTTGTGAAAAACCTTCCCAGCAAGAAACATTCAATGAATGTTATTCCATTGAATAGCAATTTGCAGCATTATGAGTGTTTGTAGTCTATACTCAATGTATATTTTAGAGTGGCAATTAAATGAGTGAACTGATTCCAAAGTAATTTGACTTTGAACAAAATTTGTATGTGCTGAAACATTAAAAGAATGTGTTGATACCAGGTATGGTTTCTGATTTTAGAACCACCGTGGAAGTGAGATAACATCATATAATGTAAGCTTGTTCCAATTAAAATATTTTATTTGTGTCTGATTTCTTCCAATCAAACCCTTGCAATTCCTTGTATTTTCAACTTTTATTTATGAATGCAGTCAAATTACTTTGCAATGCATTTTCATTACAGAGTCATGAATGGTCTATCTTTTCCTCAAATGGGGTTGGGGGAATTCAACTTAATTATTGAGAAAAATGAGAAGCCATGCATTTTATTCAACAATTGATCAATATTTCTAGAAGTAGAGATTAAAATACAAGACCAACAGAGAACAAGTCAATTTTTAGTATGGCTCTCAGAAGCCAATGTACTGTACACAGAAAGACTCAAAACATAATTTAAATATCTTGAAGTCTTGAATGTGTGGGGTTTTTTTTTTTGTCCAATCCTTTCTTTTATTTCTAGTGTTCAAGCTGCAAGTGTCACTGCTTGATAGCTAAATCTGAGTGAGCCTGCTAACACAGGTAGGTAATCATTGGCTAACAACCATTCATTTAGCAGCTGTTCAAAGCGACAGTGGCACTGAAAAAAGTGATTTATAACCAACAAACTGAATATCTGCTCTGCAACAAAACTATGTGATCAGGCTATGCAGGAGCCCGGCCTTTCCTCCTTTCCCTTCCCATCCTCCTTTTCTTTCCTCCTTTCCCTTTCCTTCTTTCCCCCTTTCCCTTCCCTTCCTACTTTCCTTCTTTCTTCCTTTCCCTTCCCAAGATTTAGATTTACACAATCCAAAACCATCTCTATCTATTGGACCAGACGGAATATGTGCCTACTTAAAAAAGCTATCCACTGCCACAGTAGAACCTCTAAGCATAATCTTTGAAAAAACTTTCAGGACCAGCTCCTTGCCAAAACTATGGCCACATGCCATGATCATCCCCATCTTCAAAAAGGGAGACCCCAGCCTAGTTGAAAATTACAGACCAATCTTTTTATGCTGCATCACCTAAAGTCAGGGAATCAATTATTAACTCATCCAATCATCCTCCACTTAGAAACAAAACCTACTCTCTAATAAACAATTTGGTTTAGAAAAAACTTATCATGTAATCTGCCAACTCTCTTACACTGCAAAAACATGGACTACACAACTCGATCAGGGGCAGAAGGCAAATAGATGAAATCTACATAGACTTCAGTAGGCCTTTGAATTCAGTGGTACATCGACAAACTACTACTACTATAACTAAAATCATATGGTATCTCTGGACAAGCTGCATAACTGGATAGAAGCATTCCTGTCAAATCAGACAACTAATGGTCAAAATTGAGGAGCGTCCTATCAAGTTCTGTACCTGTCAACAGTGGTGTCTCCAAGGCAGTGTGTCTAGACCAACTCTTTTCATACTCTATGACATAAGAATGACACTCTGTGATCACATTAAGAGCAACTGCTTTCTCTTTGCTGATGATGTAACGCTATTCAACATCAGAGACACAATGCTGCTACCCTTGCAAAAAGACCTTGACTATGTATCAGAATGGTCAAACAAAATGGCAACTTCCAAATCTCAACAAATAAATGCTCTGTCCCACAGATTTGGAGAAAAAATCAGAAAATAAAATACAGGCTGAAAGTAGACAAGACCTTGTTGATGATGCCAAACTCGATCAAGGATCTTGGAGTACTTCTCTCAAATGAGCTAAGTGCAAAGCCCACTGTAACTACAAAGCCAAAAAGACCTTAAGAGTTGTTAACCTAATCTTATGTAGCTTTTTCTCGGTAATATTACACTAATAGACTAGAAGCACCAAAAAGATTAATACTTGAATAACAGCTCATCAGTCTGGGAACCCACATTACGTATCGTGATATTAACAAGTTGAAAAGTCCAGAAATATTTCACAAGAAGAGTTCTCACACTCTCTACTTGTTGCAGAATACCTTATCCACCAGACTTGAAATTCTAAGACTTAGAAAACCTAGAACTATACCACCTGGTCCAATAGAGTATATGTAATAAAACCATACATTGCATGTCTTACCAGTCAATGAATACTTCAGTTTCAACCATACACAACACAAGAGCACACAATAGATACACAATTCAAGGTTAATCGCAGCAAACTTGATTGCAGGAAATACGACTTCAGCAACAGAGTGGGTCAATGTCTGGAATACTCTATACTGACTCTGGGGTTTTTTTTCCCAAACTTCAAAACCTTTAAACCTTAGACTGTTTACTACTGAACCTCACCGCCTTTCCTAAGAGGTCTGTAGGGGGTGTGGTATAAGCACACCAAATGTGCCTACCATCCTATTGTTTCTCTCTCTCTCTCTCTCTTCTCTCTCTCTCTCTTCATCTCTCTCTCTCTCCTCCTCTCTCTCCTCTCTTCTCTCTCTCTCCTCTCTCTCTATACTATATATATATAATAGATTATATATATCCATGTATTCATAACTCTGTTTTTACTTATACCTATTATCTTGTAAGCAATTGACAATAAAAATGAAATAAAATAAATAAAAAATAAAAAAATCCCCTTTCCTTTCCTTTCCTTTCTTCTTTCCTTTCCTTTCCTTATCCTTTCCTTTCCTTTCCTTTCCTTTCCTTTCCTTTCCTTTTTTTCCTCCTTTCCTTTCCTTCCCTTCCCTTCCTATTCCTTTCCATCTCTCCATCATCCATTCATCTGTCCATCCATCCATCCATCCATCCATCCATCCATCCATCCATCAAAAGTGTTGTAAAATATGATGCTTCAACTGTTGTTCCAAAGATGCTTTTTTTTCAGGAGGCAACTGGACTTTCTGTTTTTTCTTTGAAGATGTTTTACTTCTCATCCTAGGAGTTTCTTCAGCTCTGACTGGATGGTGGGTAATAAAAATACTACAACCTTTGATGCCCAAGTAGCTTCCTGTTAGGAGGTATAGTTTGCATCCTTTTAGAGAGTCCTTGAGGCAACTTGGAGGTTTGTCTGTGTTGTCAGGTCACCTGAGTGGTGCAAATGGCTGTGAAGTTACTTCGGTAAAGGGATGTGAGGAAACTTTCAGTTGGAACAGATTTCTTTTCAGGCAGGGAGGGGGAGTAGAACTCCTTAGCATCAGAGTGTGTTAATAATAATAGACAAAATACTAATGCTCTGATGGTCATTTTGAAAAATCCTTTCTTATTGAGCACCTAGAAGCCAAGAGGAACATACGTGCCAAATTTCAAGTTTGTGGGCTTTACAGTTCCCAGCAAAGTCAAAATGAGAAGCTGGATTTGCTTAATGATGGTTCTTCATTTATTTGGCTGCAGTGGTTTGCTTAACAACTATGGCAAAAAAGGGCATAAAACTGGCCATGGCTCATTTTACAGTCACTTTGCTTAACCATGACAATTCTGGTTTCAACTTTGGTTGAAAGTTGAGGACTTCCTGTAATGATATATAACCATCTGCCCTCTCAAGGTAGAATTGTCTACCTTGTGATCAATAGTCATAGTTGACTGCAGGGGTGGGTTGGAAAGTGGAAAGAGAAGTAAATCAATCCAGGAGTGGGGAGAATTAATACAATGATTGAAGTATTCTATTGGAAAGTCTCCACAGCAGGGATCGCCAACCCTTTGGACCTCAGGGATCACCAAACTCATAATTTTAAATCCCAGAGACCACTAACTGATTCTGTGGGTGTAGCCTAATTTGTGGGTGTGGCTTGGTGGTCATGTGACTGGCAGGGCATGGCTTGTATGTAAATATAAATATATAAATATTGATTTTTTTATAAAAAAGAGCAACTTTTACCCAAAATCAGCTAAAGCAAGCAGACAGACTGAGTTGCTCACAGAACCACAGATTCATTTAGAGATCTATCTATCTGCCATTGGCTAGCTCAGTCTGTCACATAAAATTTGCTTGCAAGCAAACTCACAAAATGAACTCACAACACACAATGTACTAGGGATTCAAACTGCTGAACTACCAACCTTCTGATAGATATGCTCAGTGTGTGATAGACATGCTCAGATTCTGTGTGTGGTATTTATAATGCCTGTTGTAACTGGCTTTTTACATGTTGATTGGGGTGTATTGATGGCTGGCTTTTAAGTCACTAGCTGTAATTTGTTTGTGCTGTGCAGCTCTCACTGTCTAAGGCTGGTGATAAATCAACACTCCTGTTGACTGATAAGGGGCCTATTTCCTAGGCTTCAATCACTTCTCTGGCTGTTTTTGTGCCTGCTCATCCAACAATCTTAGTAGCTGCAAAGTTGAATGAGTGTCTTCCTTGCTGATTCTTCTTCCAGCCACTCTCTTCTTCCCTTAGGCTGAATCTTTCCAAGTAAAACTGACTATTTCCTTGTGCTCCCTGATTATTCCTACTTCCAAATTAATTAAAGCAGGGGATCCCTGCCATACAGTTTATTGCAATCAGAAAACCCTCTGCTTTCTTCCTTCTCCTTTTTGACTTCCTTTGGAAGTCCTGACCCCCACGATACTCTCCTCTGAAGGAACTTTTCCCTCTTGAATTGGAAGCACTGCACAATCCTAATAAATGCCCCAAGCTACACCACACTTCTCAGCTACTAAGAAATGGTAAGTAACTAGTGAATCTTCTGGATGTCAGTAAAGCTCCAGCTTGTTCAGTTTTGTTTTCTTTTTCTTTTTTCTTTGTATGGTTTCCTATGTAAATCCACAATAGGAAGAATTCAGAAAGCCACTGAGAGTATGTGACAGTTGTTCTCAACATTCTCTATAAATGTTGGTTGCCACAAACGGCAAGATTCTTAAAAGGAATTAGAACAATTATAGCTATAAAAGGAGGGGTGGGGGGAGAAACAATTACTATGTTCTGCTTAGTGGAACACTATCATTTTAGAAAAAGTGGTATTTTACCTGATACTTTGGCTATTACTATTTCAGCCTGGCAGATAGTATTTCTGAGTAAAAGAAAACATTGGTTTCTTATGGAGAACCCCAGAACAAATTTACAGGGCAGAGGAAAGATTATGTTCTCTGTAATTACATTTTTGCATTTTACTGTTGGAAACATAATCTCACAATAAGCTCATCTGAATGATTAAAAGGGGATACCTCCACCTAGTGGCCAGAAAGGGCAGTACAAATAGTCTTTGTTTAGCAGGCAAACGGTTGTTAAGAGAAACAGTGCCCACACTTATGGACAAACTTCAACTTTTCTTTGCAAGATCTGTGAAAGTTGTAAATGCAAGGTGTTCTGTTCAGAAATAAGTTGCGCGAGACTGGGTTCCAACAACAACTCTTTTATTTCAACAAGTAATGCAATGGTA
>BHFT01040268.1:0-31875 GCA_004320025.1 Laticauda laticaudata
AAAAAAAAAAAAAAACCACCTATCTCAGAGATAGCTTGTTAATTATCTGGATTCCAAAGCAAAAATCCATCAGAATTTAAATGGATTTCTTTTGGTATCAATAAAAAATCTTTTTATTTATCACTTCTAAAAAAGTTCTTCCAAATCTTAACAGAGTTCTTTTGTGTATACAGAAGAAGAAGAAAAATATCCAAATCAGTTTCCTGTTTGAATATTTGTTCATCTCCTTTAGGGAATAAGTCATCCATCAAATCACTTTGTATTACATTTAAATCTTTCTTTGAATTAATTTCATAGATACCCATTGCAGCTTGTTCTTGTTTTATAACTTTATTAAATATATTCTGTCAATTTGATTAAGCATTTAATCCATTCTCTCTCTCTGAAAAAAAAAATGACTGAGAGGTATTTCAAAGTTTGCACTATAAGGCTTTCTGTTCCATTGTCTTTATCCTCTGGTTCAAATGTTGAATTTTCAAGATCTCAGTTTGAAGCAATCTCTATTTTTCCATGAGAAAATGTAATAATTCAAAACTATAATTCCACTCTGAGCCACTTAAAATGTCATGCATCCTGCATGTTTACTCATGAGGAGCAGTTGTGACACAATGATTCAAGTGCAGGACAGGAGCTCATTTTAAGATTTGGAATATTTGTTCCTGTTCAAAAATACGTGGCATAAACCTGTGGTGGGGATTAGTACGCTTCTCTTCCCTCTGGGAAGGTGGGAAAGTTCAAGTCTGTACTATTCAGTCCTGACCCAGATTTAATTTTAAACTTAAAATTCTCCAAAACTTTATTAAGAGCCTGCAGTCTTTGTCAGATATGCAAGAACTCATCAACTAATGTTCTCAGGTGAATGCACTACAAGCAGACTTATATAGACAAGTTCACAGTAGTAATTTCAGATGATGAGATTTTTTGATGACTTATACATCTCTTAGCAAGTGGAACATTCCAAAGGTTCCTTTGCATGTCATAATAGTGCCATTTCTGTAGTATTATTTTGTTATAGGGTTGGTTTCATTATCTGTAGCAGCTGTTTCACAGTGTAGTGTGCAGTCCCATCTCACCCGGGCTATGTAAGCATAGCACTCTATTCAATGCTGTTTCAGTTACCTTTCCATCTTAAGAATAAAGGCTCTCTGGTTAGGGCTATCCCTTTTTATTAGGACTACATTCCTCATGAATTCCCCAAATCCCTCTGGGTTCATCCATCTCTTAAAATCTGTCTCAATCTACAAAAGAGCCCGATGTAACAACAGTAACCATACAGCCTTTACTATAAGGGCAGTCCTTAATTTCAAAAAGCTGTCCTTTCAGATTTATTTTTCACAATACACTTTTGTCTTATATTTTGGTCATTTAACATTTACTGTACAAATTATAGCACTTAATTCACAGTCTTTCATATTCATGTAGAAAGTAGGGGAATTGAATTTATATATGTGATCAAAATATTTATTTTTATAAAGTTTATCTTGGTTTTGTTCTTAAATTTTCATTTGTAAAGAAAAGTTAAACATTTTTTATCCTCATGAACCTCCTTGAGATTTGTTCCTTTTTTAAGTTCTTTATTTTTTCCCCAAAATTATAGTCATAATATCTATAACTCAACTTATCAGAGACAAGATATGGTAGAAATGCTGTAATAAGCAAATAATGCAAATGTGAATCAGTTATTTGGAAATAGTCAAAAACATGGGTATAATTTTTGTGGTAGGGATGCAGTCATTATACTGAATTGAAATAGGCTTGCTCTGATTGGTGCAGGTATAAGAGATCAGCATGGGCATTGGCAAGGAATGCTGGGAAATGTAGTTCAGTAACATCTAGAGAGCTACAGATGTGCATTCCTTGGTTACTGCTTTGACAAGGAAGTGCTGAAAATGCAGTGAATATTATTTGCAAGGGATATTTCACTAGCTAAACTTTTTAGGTTTATGTGTATGATTATTATAGCATTTTCTATTAGGTTAGATTATTTTTTTCTCCTGAATAGAGCCTTCTCCTTTAAAATGCCATTTTGTACTAGTTGTTACATGAAAACCATCCATTTTCTCTGATTTTTCTTCTCACCCATGTCAGTGCAAACACACACAAACATACACAGACATCTCCTTTTGGAAGTGAAATGGGAGTAGATCTCCACAAAATAGTATCTCTTCCCATTGCTCTAAAACAGATTACTCAGAAGGAATTGCTGGCCAATAAACGCTTATAAAGCAATTCCTTAGCTGCTCTTTATTCAGCATCCTGAAAGGCAACTCTGACAACAGTCCCAAAGGCCCATTGCCTGCCTACAGGAAATCTGAGACAAATAATGGCCACAGAAAAAGAGAGCCAACCAGAAAACATTGCCTTCTTTTCTTCAGAGAAAAATAAGCCAATTCAGTTTGTCTTTATGAAAAAGAGGGTCCAGGATAAGGCTATGTATTCAGCTGCCTTTAAAGGCATAAAATGACATTAAGTAATCCCAGCCTATAAATGGATCAAGGAAATACCATTCATCATGCATTTCTACAATGTGATATAATGGATCTCTGTATAATCAATGTGTTATTGCTTTTAAGGGGGGGGGGTTGTTGATTTTTAAAAATCTTTTGGTTTTTTATATNGGGGGGGTTGTTGATTTTTAAAAATCTTTTGGTTTTTTATATTCAAAAGGAACCAACCCATCCAAGTATATGGAATTAATAGCATTATACTCCCTCTGCTGGGCTTTACTATACAATTCCACTATTATTATTTTTTTCCGGACATATGTTAAAGGTAGGATTAAATTCTATGTTTTTGAATCTGAAAATATTCTCCTTTGTGAATATTAATTAAATATTGATTTCAAAGGGAAAAAATATGACGCTGAGAAGGACAGCTGTAGAATTTTGTTCCTTATTTTACCTTTTGGGTATTTTCCTGTTTTCTTAAAGACCCGGTCCCACTGGCCGACAGATGCAAAATGTATGCCTAAAGGACACAGCAGATGAGCAAAATTTCGGGGGTGGCTCCATCCGTTGTCATCCGCTCCAAAAAGTGGTGAAAATTTTGCATAAACAGAATGGAAAAGAAGGAAAAGAAGGACGTGGGTAGTATGTAGCAGGGATGTTTAAACCGGATGTTCATAGGAAAATCTAGCGGATGAAAGCGGGATGGAAGCAGATGACACCTGCCGAAGGGGTTCCGGGGATAATTTCGAAGCGGACGCATACGGTTGAAGCGAATGCATCACGTACACCTAAAGGAAAGAAAGGGGATGCCGCACGGATGTATATCGGATACAAACCGTTCACTGCGTATCCTTTCTATTTCCCGTGCTACTAACGGATGTATAGAACATTGCGTCGTGTAGCTTTTGTTCCTCCCTCTTTCGTTTTTCAGCTGCAGTGATGTGAGTTGTGAGGATCCGCCAGAGGATCAGAAGAGGATACAGCAGGCGTTAAATGGACATATAAATGTTTTGTTGGCTGGATGTCACGGATTTACATCGTACACAGCGGAAAGTTCATCACGCTCAAAAAGTTTTGGCAGCTCAAAACTTTTGTGTGGATGTAATCGCAGTGGACGGATGCTTGATGGATAGAGCGTATGAAACACGTATGCAATGAGTCTACAAATGGATGCATACGTTTACACAATGGATGCATAGCGTTTTCCAACGGATGGCAAGCTTTTTTTAACGTTTTACATCCTCTTTGCATCCGTAGGTGCAGTGGGACCAGGCCTTTAAAAAAAATTGCAAAGGATTCATTGAGGTTTAATTTTCAGTCAGGGTTAAATTTAAAGTGGGAATGAGACATTCTAATCTGATGTATGAAGTTTTCATACATCCATTAAATCGGATGTAAATTTCAGACAACCATTAAATCCAACTTTCTTCTTCTTCTTCTTCTTCTTCTTCTTCTTCTTCTTCTTCTTCTTCTTCTTCTTCTTCTTCTTCTTCTTCTCCCCTCCTGCTCCTGCTCCTCCTCCTCCTCCTCCTTTTAAATGCTCCTTGCTTTGCTCTTCTGGATTAGAATATAATGAAATTTGCAACGATAATAATCCCTGTAATGGAAAACACTCATACCAAAGTTGAGGTTAGGACAGCAGTAGTGGGCATGCAAAAGTTATAATTGGTAAGAAATTATGCTGGCCCCTATATATGATGAACTTAATATTGAAATTAGTATAATGGATTCACCCACTTTCATGCACTCAAAAAATAGACAAATCATTTACCTAAGTTAGCCAGTGAATTTGACTCATACAGTGCCATCACATAAGAATGTAACACATAAATAGACAATAGTGAGGTAGAAACATGGAAAAATTAAGGATCGCTCTCTTAACCTTTCTACTCTTCATGACACATTCATCAGGCTAAGATCATTATGATCTGAGAGCAGACCTGATGGACATTAATCCCAATATTTTCCTCTCCCATACATCCTGGCATATTTTATAGGTCATGATGTCTTTTTCACCTTTGTGCATTCCACTATCTGCAAAACTAGTAGTCAAGACTCCAGGCTAGAAACTGGGAGACTCTGAGATTTAGTCTGCCTTTAGGCTTGAAAGCTAGCTGGGTCACTTCGGGCCAGCCATTCTCTCTCAATCCAATCCATTTAACAGGGTTATTGTTTTGAGGAAAGTAGGAGGGGCTTTTTTACAAAAATAATAAAGGTGGGATAAAAGTAAGTTAATAAATAAATAACCCCAAGGAAATATTTCAAGATTACCCAAAGGTGCTTTTTCAAGAGGCAACTGGACTTTCTGGTTTTTCTTTGAAGACGTTTTGCTTCTCATCCAAGAAGCAAAACGTCATCAAAGAAAAACCAGAAAGTCCAGTTGCCTCTTGAAAAAGCACCTTTGGAACAACCATGTTCTGGATGACTAACAATCTCCATCGACATTTTAAGACTATCAATTCTTTGAGGCCCCAAACTGGAGCAGAACAGTTGAGATAGGCCTAATAGAGTCATTCATATCAGTTCTTTCACATCAGTTTATATTTAATTTGACAGAGGGAAATTTGCTTTATTGGGAATTGAATTGAAGTACAGGTTGAAGGAAAATCTTTATCTACTCTTTAATGATGAGAGAGTGCTTAACATATATGGCAGCCTAGGCTTAAAAAGTTCTGAAAATGGATACTATAGAGTAGATGAAGGCAGGCATATTCATTGAGTCTTTCAGGAAGTAGTCAGCTTGGATTTCCCATCAGTGAATTAAATACAACCACCCAATACTGAGATGCTGAAATGCATTTTGCTTCAAATTCCTATTCACTATTTACTGAGATTGAAGTAGGAGATAGACCACAGATATACAAGAAGCTGGGCAGTTGC
This sequence comes from Laticauda laticaudata, assembly GCA_004320025.1. Classification (NCBI taxonomy): domain Eukaryota; kingdom Metazoa; phylum Chordata; class Lepidosauria; order Squamata; family Elapidae; genus Laticauda; species Laticauda laticaudata. Next base: position 5,328 of record BHFT01040268.1, read on the forward strand.
TTAACAATGAATAATGGAGAAAATAGATATTTAATGTTGTATGAAATTGAAGTGGAAGGTATCAGATTGATGGTAGTTAAAAGGACCAATAAATATGGTAGCTGGCTTCTTAGGCAACTACTTAAAGGGAGAAACTTGGTGGAAAATCAAATGAGATGTGGGTTCAAACCAAGTGATGTGGGTTCAAACAGCATAGGTGGAGGATTTTGTCCCAAATTAGATGTACAGTCAGGAGATCTATCTATGCTGCCATTTCTTATCAATGTAGCAAGTTGATAGTTGCTAGCATCTAGGATACTAAGTCATGGATTCAGATTTTCCTAATCATTGCATGGGTAATTGAATAGTTCTCACAAGTGAGGAACTAAGGGACAAATTGCCAAGTTGGCAGATTCCCAGACAAGAATAATTGTGCCTAGAATATCTTTATTATATTACAAGAAATGATAGCCATGCAAGACACACGTTTCTAAGTGAGCCAGAAAGATAATTCAGAGTTTATACCTGGCCAAACCCTTTCAAACCCTTCATGTTCCCTCTCACAAAAGGAAAGTTGGACTTATCCTTATTTTGGATAAGAGATGCTTATTTATATTTCTTGCATTCCATTCAAAAGAATGGAAGAAGAATTAGACCGTTATCTTTCAACCATTAACTTGAGCCTTGGTATGATTCATACATTAGATGAGGTGAATATAATCTTGAGGCATGTGATTGGGATCTGGTTCTAAGAACAATACATTTTAATTATGGCTTCACATTGCAGCAAAGGGGCCACCATGAAAAGGACAGCCTATCAGTTTATCATTTACCAATTGCATCTGATTATGTGGGATAAAATATGGGAATTATGTGGGATAAAAGTCTTCCCACGAAACACTACTTGCCACTGTTATCTTGTGAATAAATGTCATAAAATTATTTCTACTGAAGTATGGAATTGAAATATTTGATCAATATCAAGCTCAGCTTGTCCTGTCCTTGTTCCTGTTCCATAAAGATGTCCCCACCTGGGAGAATTTTATCCATCTGCTGAACAAGCAGCTTCTTCAACATGAAATATTTACACATTACAAGGCAAGGGAGACTCATAGCTCAGCCTATTCCTTCACGCAGGCTGTTTTTTTCCAATGAACCAATCCAGTACAAAGAAATCTGCACAAAATCAGAATCTGTGGGCAGGGGTGGGATTGTACCAGTTCACACCTATTTGCTAGAACCGGTTGTTAACATTCTAAGCAGTTCGAAGAAATGGTTGTTAGAAGAAATTACTGGCCTAATCTTGTAAGGAAGGCAGGAAGGAAACATTCTGGTGTTGCTTACAAAAACTNAAAGTGACTTATGACCGTTTTTCACACTTACGACTCTTGCAGCATCCCCACAGTCATGAGAGGACAGGCGAGGAGATGGTGCATCGATGTGAGTGATATTGAGTTGGCCATGCCCAGCCAATATCATGACCACCAAGCCACCTTCACCCAGTCACATGACCACCAAGCCACGCCCACCAACTAAGCCACACCCACAGAACTGGTTGTTAAAAAAATTGAATCCCAGTCCTGTCTGTGGGTAAACCCTGGTGGAACTTAATTTCTGAGAACATTAGAGTCCAGTGGAGACCTCCTTTTGCAAGGGACTTTACTGTATTACTGTAAACTAGATGAAGCATATCTAATGAGGCATTAATTAATTAAAATTTTAAAAATTCTTAATTTTCCTATAAGATGGAAGAGACTGTGATTTAATCACAAAATATGCAAACAGGACAACATCTATAATGGGTAACATCTTCAATATCATTAAGTTTTGCTCAGCCTTTCTATTTATGCTAAATTTGTAGAAATCCCTTTGCCTCCAATTTCATGCTATCTGTTTTACACAAATCACATACAGGTAATCCTCATCTGACAACCACAATTGACCCCAAAATTTCTGTTGTGAAGTGAGACTTTCGTTAAGTGAATTTTACCCCATTTTATGATTTTTCTTGCCACAGTTGTTAAGTGAATCTGGCTTTCCCATTGACTTTGCTTGTCAGAAGGACACAAAACGGGGACCACGTGACCTTGGGAAACAGCAACAGTCATAAATATGAGTCAGTTGCCAAGCACCTGAATTTTGATCACATGATCATGGGAATGGTGCAAAGGTTGTAACTATGAAAAATGGTCATAAGTCACATTTTTCAGTGCTGCTGTAACTTTGAACGGTCACTAAACAAACTGTTGTAAGTCAAGGAGTACCTGTACTACCATGTCTGTTCATAATTTTCATTTCTATATCTTTTTCAGGTACAACATTGTCGAAACTAACTTCAGCCTTCGTTTTCTTTATCTCTCCTTCTGCTGTATTTTTGCAACACTAGCCAAGTCTTTGCTGAGCCTTTGAAGCCTCACCTGTCTCATATGTCTACTGAAGATTAATTTTGTTACCTAACCAACCCATTGATTGTTTGTAATTTGCTTGTCCCAGATATGTACTTATACCAAACCAGTAAACAAGCTGCTGTCAGTTTTGTTCCCACAATATTAAATATACATGATGCACAATGTTGTATGCATTAGCAGAAAGTGGCTACCGTGGCAAGAGTTTTGCTAATTCAAACAACAACAACAACAAGAAGACTATGATTATTAAAGAAACTAGTCACAGGTACTAATTCATCAAAAATGTGACTGTCATCCTTTGCACTTCCCTCAGATGAACTGTTCTGATTCAGGCTTTGCAAACTGTAATTATTCACAAACTTGTTTTAAAAACAAAACCTATTTTATTGGCCAGAAATTAAGCTGCCAAATAGTCCCCAAGATAAGTACACACCTTTTCAGTTCTGTGAAGTACTGCAAAACAGAGGTATCAAATTAACTAGAAAAAGAAACAACTAAAGTACAAGAAAAACCAAAGTACAAAGAGCTTCAAGGATGACTTAGAACCGACTGAACTACTTTGCTTCCTGCAAAGGTTTCATCATCTTGGCCTGACTTTTATCCCTTGTGGGAGAGGCAATCACGTTCTAGCCTTACTCCCAAGTTGCCCTTTTGTTTTAGCTGCTCTGTCTTCTGGCAGCTCTGCACATATGCACACTGGGAACAGGCTCACCTGTGTCCTCTGCCTAGCTGCTGCCAGACTCCAAAGTCTCTGAAGGCAGCACCCCACTCCCAGGTGGTCCTGGCCCATCCCTGCCCTGGATGCAGAACTCTTGTCTGAGTCCTCTCCAGACTCTCTGATTGGTCCCCATTCTTCCCCACTGTCTGATTCTGCTGCTGTCTGCACTGGCTGCCAGCAAACCACAACATGAACTGTATACATCTCACTCCAAAAGAGTGAACTACGTCTTTTATTTTATTAAGCAATACCTGTATTGTTCACATCCCTATAATGTTGGAGACTGGTTAATTTCCAACTAACATGCAGGGTTTTTGTTTTTTTTAAGTTGAAAATGAAAGTGGAGAGAGAGAGAAAGGGGAGAGAGGAAGAGGGGAAGAGACAGAGAAAGAATATTTGTCAAACAGGCAGGAAAAAAAAACCAGCCAGGCACTAAAGAGATTTGTTTATTTTTTGAATAGATAAACATATTTCATGGAATTCTTATGAAAATAAATTAAAGGATCACTAGGAGAAGGAATCAAATATTTTTGTTTGACATACATAAATATGTATGTATGTAGCTTTGAGTCTCTCTCTCTCTCTCTCCCTCCCTCCCTCCCCCGCCCTCTCTCTCTCCCCCTCCCTCCCCCTTCCCCTGACAGATGCAGAATTTCCAGTGACAAATATAAAGTGCTTTCAAATATTTAAATTCCCAAATTGGATTCAGACAGTTTATGACATGATGCATTCTTCCTTTTTTTCCAAATAGCAATCAGTTAAACAATGTAATTGCTGGTGTTTTCTTACCAGGATGACAAGTTTGCATTTCATAAGGGAAAAATATGAGCACCTGGTTCCTTGAGCAGAATTACCTGTTTGTCAACATACTAGAATACAGATAGCAAGCCAGCCCTACCTACTTGTTTCACCCCACTCCCTTTTTCCAGAGGGAAAAGGTTGTTCTCTGCAAGTTTATACGTTATTGAAATAATATTCTTCTCTTGTTCATCTCTCCATAAGATGAGGTTCCTCTTGGCTGCAAATGCCTCATGAAAGCCTTTGGGTAGAGTTAATATGACAAGAAGAACAATATTATTGAATAATGAAGAATAGTTACTTCACATTTAATCTTCTTAATTGACATTTACAATTACAATTAAATCAAATTTAGGTTTTTTTAAAAAAAATTCTCATGGACTCTCCCATTTGTTGGAATGTGACCCCTGGAATGCCCTTCAAAATCCAAGTGTGGTCTTTCGTCTAAAAAAGGTTGCACACTTCTGTGCTATATGATCTCATTTTAATGGAATGAATTTCTTCTGTGCTGCGAAAAACAAATCCCTATCACTCATAGCAAACCATCCTGCCATGTTTTAACAAGCTGAGTTCATGCCAGCAAACCATTTTTACCTACAATAGATTTGCCATCCGGGGAATCCCTTTGGGATGGATTTGTTACAATGATTTCTCTCCAATTACAAGACTGCATTGAGATATCTTGCTACAATTCTTTCTGGTTTCACAGTTAAGAGTGCCATCTCATGGTTTGTTCTTGAACAACAGTTTGTATCCTTTTAGTTATGCTTTTTGTTTATTTTTGAAACTCTAGTACATTCTATTTTGGGAAACTTTAGAAAAACAAAACAAAACTTGTGCATGGTTTAAATATTTCAGTAGACAAATCAATGCATTTATAAACACAGAATGCATGATCAAATATGGAATACATATCCACTGTTGACTTTTATTGCAAAAATAAATGATGGCTCTGGAACGGAATAATTTACATTCATATGAAAAAAACAGCAAACATGATAGGAAGATGGCTGGGAAAAAAATAGATTTGCTTAGGTCTACCACACTGTTCTGCATGCTTGACAGATGACTATCCTCTGTTTAAATCAGTACAGCAGAGAAGAACCCAAAAACCTCAAAAGGCAGACAGTTCCACAAATGGACAAATATTATTAGGGAGTTCCTCCTTGGTTTTGGCCCACACCTGATTCCCTTCAGTTTTCACAGAGCATAATTTGTGAAACTAGCAAACCTCTATTTGAGCAAAAACCTGTCCATTGGATTATTCACCGGTCTCCTCCTAAAAGTCTTGTTGGTTGGGAATACTGGCAAATGTGAGCTCATGCCACTCAACAGTTGACATGGCATCAGACCAGTGGGATTCAGTCAGTTCATGCAAACTGGATGCTAATTTTTTATTCAGCCAATTTGGCAAACCAGTAGTTCCACAAACCAGCTGGCTTCGCCCCACCCTTCCCAGGAGTCCCCACACACCTGGTTCTGGCTCCCAGGTAAGTACAAGGAGGTCTTCTAGGCCCAAGATGGGGCACGGGAGGATGTGGCATGGCCCCTGCGCCCTGTTTTGGCTCCCAGGAGGCTCCAGGGAGGCTTTCTAGGCCCAAAACAAGGCACGGGGGGTGTGGCAAAAGAAAGAAAGAGAAAGAAAGAGGGAGGGAGGGATGGGAGAAAGAAAGAGAAAGAAAGAAAGAAAGAAAGAGGAAGGGAGGGAAGGGAGGGAGGGAGAAAGAAAGAGAAAGAAAGGAAGGAAGGAAGGAAAGGGAGAAAGAAAGGGAGGGAAGGGAGAAAGAAGGAAGGGAAGAGGAAGTGGGAACAGGATGGATGGATGGATAGAGGGAGGGAGGGAGAGAGGGAAAAAGGAGAGGAAGGAAGGATCACAAACTCTGTCACTAGATGCAGCTTCAGAGTGTGAGGTGGAAGCAGATAAAAAAACCACCAAAAGATTTGTTGATCCAAGGAAAACAAGGTTTTATTCACGTGTCTGCAGAGACGGGTCCCCTCAGGCATTGAAGGAACACAGAGCAAAATTCAGGCAGCATTTTTATCCCCTCTTACGAGGCCTTGGCTCACATTCTTTCTGTNCAGCACTTTATTACAGTTCCCCATTGTTCTAGCCTTATCTTGTTTTTTTCTCTTGTGCACAAACTGGAACACTTTCTTATTTAGCAGAACTACTGAGTTTTGAGACACACTTCCTTATTCAATTCAATGGGCCATCCAACATGGCTTCGGTTCTGCTCACAAGAGGATGCTTTGAAACAGCATAGCAATCCAGGGCTGGAAGGGACCTCAGAGGTCATTTAGTCCAATCCCCTGCTCCAAGAGCATTGTTAAAGTGAGCTTCTTTCTTTTGACCCACCAGTCACATGATCACATAGCCATGCCTACCCAGTCACATGACCACATAACCAGTAGTAAAATGTTTTGAATTCTACCACTGCATCAGACGTTTGGTAACACATGGACTTCATACTTCAGCAGTATTTCTCAATTTTGCAACTTTAATTGTGTGGACTTCAACTTCACAGTTCCCTAGCCAGCATGCTATCTGGAGAAGTGTGGGAGTTGAAGTCCATGCACCTTAAAAGCTGCCAAAGTTGAAGAAGACTAACTTAAATGGATCTGGCAACCCTTTTATTCTGCTCTTTCATTAACATCCTTTTATAAACCTGGAGATCTTATGTACAAAATTGTGAACTTTTAAGAAACATTTAAAACAATTAGGATTGAGGTGGAGATTTATGACATCAAGCAATGTTGAATTACTTCTATTGGAGAATGTGACTTTTGGGGGCTGTTTTTAACTTTTAATATTGGATGTAATTCCAGGTTGTGTCTGATCTGGAATTCCCATGGACTTTGCCAATTTGATGCTTTCCCAAATAAAATAAATTTTATGTTTTTCCATAATTACTTTTTGGCAGCCCAGACATTCCATGAATATCACAAGTAGCCATATCATAATATTCAGTGGTGGGATTCAATTTTTTTTACTGGTTCTGTGGGCATGGCTTGTTGGGCATGGCAGGGGAAGGATACTGTAAAATCTCCAATCAGAGGTGGTATTTGCCGGTTCTCCAAACTACTCAAAGTTTCTGCAAAATCACAATCTGCACAGAAATGGATAAATTAACAAAAGAACTAAAAAATAAGGAAGATTCGGATTATTATAAAACATGGGAGAAATTTTATGGTTGGCTAGAGACGAGGAAGATCAGTGAAAATAAGGAATGATTATATGTATATTTAAAGTGTATAGAGAATTATGTAATATTACTATTGGATTTAGCAAAGTAATGACAATGATTGATGTTAGGGAGACTGTACCACATTCAACTTTTTTATTGTAAGAATTGTCCGTCTTTGTGTTTGTTTAATTGTTTAGTAAAGAAAACTTTTTTAAAAAACTGGCCAGAACCTGCTGAACACCATAACTGATAATATTCCTGTGTTTTCCATTCCACATCAGTTACTGGTCCCACTAATAACTGTAATGCACTTTATTCCCTGAGCTCAATAAACAGATGCTATTAAGTATTATTAAGGCATAAATGTATTAATTTCCAATAGACTTTATTAGATCAGCAAATTGTGGGTCAGAATACCTACCTTGTTCCATTATGGATTAGCATATAGCCTTTTTAAAAAATTATTCAGATTTGTTCTGTTTGAAACTCTGACTCCTGGACAATATTCTAAATGTCAGCTAAAAAAAACATGGATGTTAAAATGCTCTCCCTCTTATTCTTTCAGATACTGTAAATTGCTTACTCATTGCTACTGCAGTATGAGTCATCCAGGCTTCCTGTTATTGAACAAGCGTATTATTTCTCCTCTCCCTTCATGCTGCAGGCATTACAACTTTTGCTCTCCCTGCTGCCCTCATGGGCTCATCCTGAGTCTCCCCCCCTCCTGGTTTATTGGTTCAGTCCAGAATCTCCTGGTTGAATTTGTGAGTGATCAGGCAGGAAGATGTGCCTCAGAGCTTGCTAGTCTTGTATCAGTATGAAGCCCAGTTCTGGGCCTCACTTTGGCCGGCAGCATTTTCCAGTTATTTATGTCACTCGTTTTGGGAAACACCCCTGTGGCACGAAGATTCGTTCTGGTGGCAAAAGTCCTCCTAAAACAGCAGCCCAGGAGGACCTCCACTCCTGCCTTTCTGATAAAGCTTCTTCTGCCACTTTGTACAAAACAGGCCCATTGGGTGTCACCCTTCAGAGACAAAGGAGGCACCCAAGCTTGGGACCTGGGACGATGCAAGTCCGAGGAAGCCAAACTAGACGTCGACAACCACAGAGTGAAAGCTGGAGCAGCAGTATGGCCAAGCTCCCAGGCCGAGAAGCTTCTAAGCTGGCCCCTTCAAGGAAAAAAGGCCAGGGAAGCAAAAGGGGGGCAGTAAATTCGACAATCTCTGGTAGAAATGCCTGGGCTATCATATGTACCAGATATAACACATTCCAGCATGTACCAAATATAACACATTTCCCCAAACTGCTGCTTTCCAGATTTAAATGGCTCTTAGGCAGCAGAAGCCAAGACAATGGAGGGCTGACAGATTAAAGCTTAAATACACTGTTCTTTCTGTGAATAAGAACCATTAGTACACATATATCCCCCCCAGATGGGTCGTTCTCATGGTGGCCAGCCAATCCAGCTATTTATTTATTCATTCATTTAGCGTATCTTTCGTGGACCAGCAGTATATATTAACATTTCAGCTACATTAGTAAAACACAATATAAATGTTCAAATACCAAAGTCTAGGCCACTGAACCTCAGCATTGTCTATGTTTTTAAAAAATCAGATACTGGACTGGTATATTCCCTCAGCTTACAACCAGTCATGATGTGATCTATAGTTTGACATGGGACTTTACAGGCACACTAAGGGGAAGATATTATGCTCCATTTATACAGAGTGTCCCAGCAGATGCCATGTGAGGTGTAAATCCTATTCAGAATTGTCCATTGCTGAAGTGGTAGTTCAAAGCTTGGCACTTTTTTTGTGAGGACATTTATATGTCTACCTACAATAAGTCTGGGTGTTCAATCTGGTGATTTTACATAAGTGATGAGCAAGGATAGTTCCCTATGAATTTTGTATTCGCAAGTGGATTTTTCTCTTCCTTCTTGGTTACTATGAGGCCACAATAAGTGTTTCTCAACCTTGGCAACTTTAAGATGTTGGGACTTCAACTCCCAGAATTGTGGGAGTTGAATTCCACACTTCTTAAAGGTGTTAAGGTTGAGAAACTCTGACAGAAAATATTGCCTACTTTGTGACAAAAGGGCAGATCCTCTTCACACCCTTAAATGGCTCCTGTCCTGTGCTCATGCCAATTTGACTCTAAGCTGGTTTTAGAGAATCCTGTCCAGATTGAGATACTTTGGCAATAGCTTGTATAATAATTCAGTCCAGACTACAAGTTACTGTGTCTTACACTGCACAATTCCCCTTTTCCCTCACAGCTTTATGTTCCAAAAAAGCAATTGCCAGCAGCTTTCCTTCCTGTGAGTTTTAGTGAACTCATATATTTCATAGATATATGTATATATTTGTGTTTATGTCTATATATCCACGAGGTTAAATTGAATTTATATACATAAACATAAAATAACAAAATGCATTCCCATGCGGCACCACTTGCTCTAAGGTAAAAATTCTTTTTTTTTTTTAATGGCCCAGGCTATCTCTAATGTTTTCTAAAATATCTTTATTAGGAATGCCATTATAACATTATGGTTAAAACACTTTTTAAAATAGAAAGTTCCTAGTTTAATACAGATCAGATTTTTTTTCTTTTAACAGCTATTATTCCTGCATCTCCCCATGCAATTGCTATTTTTCCCACAGTTTTTTTTAAATAAAAAAGTGTTCTGGAACAAAGTAAGGAAATGCTCATTTTCTTTAAGTCTACAGAGCAGTAGCTTATTTGGAAAAGAAAAATAATACAAGGTTCTTAAAACAATACTTTATGGAAGTAGAATATATTCAAAATTTAAAAATTGAATAAGTTTCTGCTTTCCAAATTAACTTCTAATATATTAAATAACAAAAATGTACAACCTAACTTTATATAAGCTATCACGTCAATCACTAGTTATAATCTAGGATGCAGACATAAAGAACAATTTTAGCATATCTAAAAATACAAATAAGCTTTTAAAAACTGATTTACTTTAGAAAGTCAAAAGGTTACTGCCTTAGCCACAGACAACGTAGTGAATTTCTCCCTCCATTTTACCTCATTTTGATTTTCATCTTCCTTTTAGTTTCAGCTGCTATATGAAGGAAAAGATGAGCAGTATATGAAAACTTATGGTATCCTCTGAAAGGTTTTAATTCTGCTTTCAACTGATATGAAGTACTGATTTTTCAAAATAGTTTGTTAAGATCAACACCTAAACATACACCTTAGTTATAATGAAAGAAGAAAACATATATTTCATACCTACATGGTCACAGTAGCTTAAATTGAATCACAAAATAAATACAATTAAATTATTTTAATAGGTGACTTCAAAGAGAGTGGAGCAGATGAATATGAATTCTCTACACCCAAAGAAAACACTAATGAAATGATCAGGGAACAAAAGAAAAAGGTAGAACATCAGAATAATAGCAATATATTGAGAAACACTTTGGCAAGTACATTGGTCTTATTAATGGTTGAAAATGGTTTTTTATGCATATTATATTAGTGCAGAAAAAATTATTAACTTTAAAAGGGTGTTTTAAAAGCTTATCAAAGAACAAGCAGGGTAATGCCTTCATTATCAAAACTATAGCGACATAGATTCTCATAGAGAATCATTTTCCTTGATGATGATGATGCAATTTATACCCCATGCAAACAGTGGTGGCTTTGAACATGTTGTTATCCTGCCTTAAAATGTGTGTGAATAATATTTGATGTCATTGCTAGCTAGCCTATTAAAGTTAGTATATTACTGTTAAAATGCTGAGGAATGATTTTTGAATTATATTGTTAACACAGACCCAAATTGCATTTTAAAAATTCCCTTATGAGAAAATAAACTTTTTGAGATATGCATAGACATACTTTAGGTTTCTTTGCCAAGTATACATATTTTTTTGAATTCACCTACGGCTGGCCAAAAGGTATTCAGAGATGGTGGTTGATAGGAAATGATTTAGAACTAGAGTAGGGAAAATGAGTGGAAGAAAATTCTTGATACATGAAGCAGTATGGTTTTGTCCATGTTTCTCACATACCTTTTTTTTTTCTAGTCTGCAGTGTGGCTTGAAGTATCTGAAGTAATTTTTAAAATGGTAGAAGAAAATGGATACTTTAGGAACAGATTGGTATCTAATTTTCATTTTTCAGGTGAAGGTAAGTAACACATGAACTCTTTTCACAAGGAGAAATTGTGAGATAATTGAGCGTAATTTTTACAAAATGCATTGGTTAAGAAGGATTTTCAAATTAATTTTATCTTACTGAAAACAATAATCCCTTTTTCCTAATTTAGACCAAAAAGCTGTGGTCCAGTCCATCTAATGTTAATTACAGAACACTTAAAGCTTAAATCCAAATTAAAGCATACTCAATAGATAGCCATCCATCTGCTATTGTACAAACTGGTAGAATCTACTCTTTTTTTTTTTTTATAAAGAATTTTATTAATTTTTAACAAACAAACATATACACAAAACAATACAAAAAACACAAACATCAAGAAACATAAAATATCTTTCTTGGACGGCGTTTGATCCGACGTTAACAATCTTTTTGTACGACATAAATTCAAGGTTCATGCTTACTTTATATATTATCATTCCATTTCTTATTTCACTATTTTACATTTTCTAGTTATAGCGCTCTCCCTCTCTTTTCACTCTCTTAATTCTATTATAATTTATTCATCTGCAATTTTAAATCATTATACTTATATCCGTTTGTCTGTCCTGTTTTCAGCCTGTCTATTATCTTTTTCTCATTAACACTAAAATTTCTTCTTGTAATGACCTGATTGGGTATACATGCCTTATCATACTTATCCTTCCCCTAGTCTTTAAAGCTTAACATAACACATAATGTTCATTTCAGATTCTGCGTAGTACATTCTAAGATAGACTCAATATTTTAAAAACAAGGAAAAAAAAAAGTTTTTTTTAAAATATATAATATAATTAAAAACAACAAATCCTATAGCAATTAAAGATATATCATTAAAATTAATTATTCATTTAATTCTTAAACATTTTACACAATCCTTTCTAAATAAATATCATGCTTCTATGGGAACATTTATAGATTTGCCTTGTTACTTCCTCCTATTTCACTTATGTTTAAAATATTATACAATGCAATGTTACCCATATTTTTCTTATTCAATTCTCTTCATTTGTTTGATTTTCATTTATTTTATTTAAAAAGAAGAAATTTCGCTAAGTTTACATTAAATATTTTGTCCATTGTAATTCATATATTATTCCAATTTTATAACATCTATTTCCAAATACAGATACAACAACACAATCTTATGTATCTTTGCAGAATCTCTTTTTCTATATAATAATGTTACCCATTATCTCTAAATAAATTCTGTTTCTTATACATCTTGTTTCAAACCTTTTGTTAGCTTCTCTTGCTTCTTTCCTCCCTTGGCTTCTCCACTCTACCCTTTTACCCCCTTTCTCTTAATCTCCACCCTCTTGTGTTATTCTTCTTTTCTGTTGCTTTCTGAGTTGTGTCCACTTTTACCTTGTCTTTCCCTTTTTTGGTTGTTGTTTTTAGTCTTAAATTCTCCATTCTCTTCTCCCCTTTCTCCTTTCTTCCCCAAATTAAAATTGCTTGTTCATTAGGGATGGTTTCTTCTTCATCCCAATCTTTCTTGTTCTTGTAGTTTCTCATATGTAGAATTGCCATTTCTAAGAAACCGAAAAATAGAGCCAAAAGAATCCTTCCTCTTGTTTCTTCTTGTTCATATTTTATTAAATTCCATTTTCAGTTCATCCATAAGTAATGCCATTGTAAAAAAAAAAAAAAAAAAAATTAACGACCCAAATGATTTTAATCATTCAAATAAAATTTCCAAAAGTCCCAAAAGTTCACCAAACAATCCAAAAACACAGTCTGCTTCATTTAACCTTCTTCTTTTTTCACTTTTTTTTCATTTTAATGCTTCAAAAACTTCAAAATTCTTTCTTGGACCTTCAATCCATCTGATGAATAGCCAATTATGATCAAAATAGAAAAAATCCAATAGTAAAGAGTCCCAAAACCAAAGAAGAAAAAGGGATAAAATAAAAACAAAAATAAAATATTTACTAGAGTTTAAAATATACAAAAAGGCTGGCTAGTAGGAGATTTCACAGTACTATATGGACTGCACACTGCCACTTATTATTTATTCCAAGGACTCTATATTATGACTCTCTTCTCCAAGCAGCTTCAAGCCAAGCCTCAAGTGTTGAAATTATGATGAGTCCAGGAAAATACCTGTAATAATATTTTTCTGTGCTCTCCCTCCATCTTATCACGTAGAATCTACTCTTGAATTTCATTTTTTCATCATGAGAGTTTTCTAACATTCATATCTACAAATAAGGTAACCTCAGGAGGGGAAAACAACTGCTTTATCTTATCTAAATTCAAAGGCTAAGCATGGGAGAATGGAGAATCCCAAACTGAGGTGGACGAATGAGTATGTGAGGCTGAGAAGTCAAAAACAACCTGTTAGAAGGCACTTCATGAAGTTATTAGCATTTGCACTTGACTTGAAGGAAGCTTTATTATCTAGCACAATTCTGTATCCTGCATTCTGAAACAGTAGAAACAAGCCTTGATTTTTTATGTGATAACCTTTTAATGTACATAAAAGTGAACAGGTCAATTTTTCATTGATTTGAGTGGAAGCCAATCTATAGAGAAATTTAGATATATTAATCTGAACTATTCCATCATGGCTTCCCAATAAAAACATCATAAGGCTTACAGTGCACTTGATACAGAATTGTATGGATTTCTTTTTTCAAATAGTTTTCCCATGCAGTCTAGAACACTGGTACTAGTTGCTTAGGAAGCCATCAAAGCAACGTTCTCTCTAGAAATTATCCCTCCAGAGAATAAATGCCTGTTTTATTTGTTTAACTGATAACCTGACTTTTCTCTGAACCTGAAAGTGATCTACTTAGAACTCTCTCCTTCATTTTTTTTCACAACTTGTGGGGAATAGTGGGGCTAGGAAACAATTACTGGCCCAAGATCATCTCTGGGAACTTCAGTTGCTAAGAATAGTTATGTATCTGGGTTTCTCAGCTTCAAATCCAGTACTTTAATCATTTTACTGCAGTGAGATGAATGGAGCTTTGAATCATCACTCTTTTTTTCTCACACCTTTTTTATCATGTGGAGTAGCAATCTGAAAAGAGTTAATTCTGACATTTTTTTTTGCCTGATTAACAAGGGGATAGACAATTTATTCTTGCATATTTATGCAAATCTTCCTTGGTTAGAAGTAGTATAACTCTTGTGTGCTTTGACATGTGGTAGTTAAGTGTTCTCTTAAAGTGTATTTTTTAAAAATTCATAACAGTGGTATTTATTATTCCATGCCTTAAGGATGAATGAGATGCATTTCAAAATAAAGATTTTGATTCGTTGGTTTCTTTATTGATTTGTCCTGGTAATTGTATTTCTTGCAACTTTGGAATTCCCTCCCCAGAAAGGCAATATTTTGGCTGTACTTTCCATGCTTTCAACTGGCAAGAGATTAAAGAGAGAAACAAAGAGAATCAATGTGGAGCAGTTGGCTTGCAGAATTGCTTCTGGCCTGGTCCTTGATGTTAGATTCAAAATCAACTGCCTGGGGATTTGCCCATTCCAAATGTGCTTTTCCAGCTAGAATGCCTGATATTTAAAATAGAAAAGTCTTGATCACAGAGTGGACAGAAGAAATTTCTGTTGTCAACTGCTATTGTCTTGCCTATTTGACAAAGGCAGATTTTTTTAAAAAAATTCCCAAGCTTCTTATAATGTGTAAATATTATGGCAATATTTTTAACTTTTAATTGCTTTTACTCTCCATTATTTTATACTTTACTGTGTGATTTAGTTTGTAAATTTTTGCAGTTTTTTGACAGTGTTTTATAATTTTGTTAGCCTTTTATGAATCTAAATTTTACACTACTCAGAGATTTTTTAAATAGCAAATAATGTACAAGCATATTAAATAAATCGTCATTTCTTTAAAATTAAATGATAGGAAAGCTGTATCATCATGAAAGAATCAGTGTTTGATACAGAATGTAATAGTAAAGTTTCTCCATCTGTAAGATTAGAATAAGGATCATTCCATAGAACATATGTTTGATTTATTGATAAACTACTTCATTGTGTATGCTGATTCTGACTTAGAAAAATGTAATTTTAGAAAATTTTACATCCAAAGGTGGCCTAGATGCAGAATTTCATTATGTGAAAATGAAGCAAAGATTAAAACTGACATTCTATTGATGTAGTTTCCATTAAAGCTTTGTTGCTGCTGCACAATTCAAAGTAACACAATATTAAGCTTACCAACTTAATTGGAATTTCTAGCTTCATAGTTTAATTAGTTTTAGGAAGCTGATTTACCAATCCATTTAGTGTTAAATTTATACTGACATATTCCCTCCCTCAGTTTGCCTTTGTTCAAAGTAACATTTGAGTTTGTAAGTTATGTGAGAGCAGAATATTTATCATAATATATTGCAAATAAATGCTGGTAGGTTGGAATGCTTCATATTTCTTTGAATTATTAACATAATAAACAATACCAGCTAGCCAGATTAAAATTCTTTATTTTCTTTATTGTATATGAAATGCTTTGGGATGATTTTTACTAGTACAAGAACTCAGTTTTTTAAAGAAATAAAAATAAATTTAAATGAATTGACAATCCATATTATACACTGTAAAAATTTAATATTAATACATTATGCCAATTATTATGCAAACATTCATCATAAGATCTTATATCTATTCTAAATTTAAATCAGTGTATGTCATACATTTTTGGCTGTTAACCATGACCTGTAATTTAACCTATTGTACCATTTTATAGAAATCTTCTGTTTCTGTAATTTCAAAATTATAGTTGGCTTCAGCATATTGTCTATGCTGCACAGATGAAAGAAGCATAGGACCCAAATTGTTGGGGGAAATATGATGACTCTGTAAACTGCTAAAGCAGTATATAAGTCTAAGTGCTACTGCTATTGCTATATGAAAACATGGAATTTGTTGAAGCACATTCAGTACACCAAGTACAACTGGAATATTGATGGAAATCTAAAAAGAACTATCTTGAAAGACCTATCAGATGTACCAAGTACTGTTGCTTGGAAGACATGTCAGATATATGAAGTACAGTTGTTACATATGTGAATGGAATAGTCGTGCAAGAGAGGCACAATATCAGGTTTCCAAGTGATGAAATCCATTTAAAAAGAAAAGAACAAAGTCCATCTCCCAAGACAATTTCTTTTACGAGGGCTATCCACAAAATAGATTACGTTTTGCGATACAAAAAAACCAAAGTGTAGGAAAATTTTTTTATTATATACACTTGAAAGTGACACTTAAATACTACTTTTCAATATATTCACCAAACAAATTGAGGCACTTATCATAGCGGTGAACAAGCTTTGTAATTCCATTGTCAGAAAATTCAGCCGCCTGAGATTTGAGCCAGTCAGTCACGCCCGCCCGCTCATTCTGCGTCTCGTTCAAATCGCTTGTTGTTTCCAAGCCATATCTTCATTCTTCATGAATATCAAGTGGTAGTCGCTTGTAGTTTTTGCAAAGATCATGTTGTGTGCTTTAGGTGTTCCGGGGCCGTATGAAGAAAATATCTCCCACTTGAATAGCATCAGATCTTCTCGAGTGCGATTTTGCTGTTTTCTTTATTGTCGGCAGTCATGCATTATACAAACAATAATTTTTGAGTTTTAACTTTCTCTAGCTTGTTTCTGAATTGCTTTTTCTTATTTTTCAACATTTCACTCTATACCTCATCAGAGTTTTTATTGTTTTGCACCTATGTTCAGTAAAAATCGATAAGAAGGCATCACTTCCTTATCCAAAAATGTAACCATAATCTTCCTTTGCAAGAAGATATTTTTGCAAAACATTTTCTTGTTTTGGGGAATTTGTGTGCCCCACTCCATAGACTGCAAATTTGCTCACTATCACTATTGTTTATCTCTAATAGTTTCGTCTTCCAGTTACGATTTCATCAAGAAAATGAATCTTCATTCTTCTGATCGTAAGAAGCTAGCAGAACATGTTCTCAATCGATGCGGCAACGATACGCACTGACTACTTGTGGTTTCTGTCAGCGATTTTTGCCCCTATCCTTGCACCACAAACTTGTTGTCAGCCCCTAGCTCTTTGCGTGCGTGTACACCAAATTTCAATGCGAAAACAAAGACTGACATAAATTTGTCGGCAAAAACTAAGTGAAAGTTCCTGTTACTGTGAAACACGGTTTCTACGAAATTTTCATCAACTTTCTTTGTGTACCATTCATTGGTCACAATCTCTATTCGGACGTCCACTGTTCATTCTATGACGTTAGTTTCATCCATTTTTAAACTTATTATGCACATTGCGCACTCTCATGTTATATGTTGCCCCCATACACTTTTCACCACAGTATGCCGAAAAATTTCAGTCTGTTTATTGGTTTCTTCCAACAAAACCTTATTTCTATTCTGATCGTCTACCTCACAACTTGCAGGCATTTTTCTAATTGCGACACACTTCAAATTTTGTTTTTGCTGTGAAATTATACGTTGCAACTAATACTACACCTTCCCACTTAGCTTTACGATCTTATTGCAGCACTAAGCATGGACTGCACCATGACCAGACCAAAGATGGCCATGCTAGCTCCGCCCCTTCTTGCTACAGACAAAAACATAATCTATTTTGTGGATAGCCCTCATATTTAGGAAAGCATCAAATTGGCAACATCTATGGTAATTCCGGATCTGACACAACCTGGAATTATCCCACAATATTAAACATTAGAAACAACTTCCAAAAGTCACATTCTCTAATTGAAGTAATTCAATGTTGCTTGATATCATAAATCTCTACCTCAAGGGGCCTAAGCACGGACAGCTCGTTTTCCCATGGGAAGATGAATCACCTAGCCAAAACAACTCTCTCTGTCTCCATTCCTCCCTCTTTAGGAATATGACAAACCCAAAACCCTTCCCCCCATGACTGCCACTGAGAAAGTAAGAAAAAGAATATATACTAAGCCTAACTAAAATGGCTACACATATGTCAGTTTCAGGCTTGACTGGCTGTCCTCCCTCATTTGAAAAGAAACACATTTTAACCTCCTCTGCTACCCACAGAATTCGGTTTGGGCCTGTGTGGATATTTTTCATGGAATTTCCCCACCAATCAATCAGCATTTACTTTCCAGTTATTTACTCAAGTTGCTTGTGAAATTGGATAGCCTTTCCAATAAATTAAATAATGTAACTTCCCCCTGAAAATCCTAAATCCAAAATTTTCTTAACCCATAATGTTTATGCCCTGCAATGAACATTCTGAGCTACACGTTCTGCTGGCCTCAATGAAGAATCAACAAATGTCTTTAATAAACTACTATGAAACATGGGATGTACCTTCCCCAATAGCCTAGGGAGATTAAGGTTCACTGGGTTTATTACTTTAATTATCTGAAAGGGCCCTATAAATTTTGGATTTAATTTCCTAGAAGGTAAGTGTAACTTCAAATATTTAGCTGACAAATAAACTTTATCCCCCACTTTAAATTGTGGCTGCTGGGAACAATGTTTGTCAGCTTGCATTTTTTGGATTTGTGCTGCCTTATTCAAAGCTTTTTTTGTGTTTTCCGAAGACTCCTTAATTATGTCTATCCACTCAGTTACTGACATGGGTGGTGGGGATTTTCCTTGGCAATTCAGGCATGGGAACGAACTCCATCCCAGTATTAATTTGGAAAGGTATTAACCCAGTACTGCTATGTACAGCATTATTATAAGCAACTTCTGCAAACAAGCAGCAAATCAGCCCAGTTGGTTTGTTTACATAACATCTTAAATATTGTCCAATAGTTATGTTCGTTTTCTCATACAATCCATTAGTTTGTGCATGAAATCCTGAGCTTAGACCTTGGGAGGATCCAATTGTTTTTATAAATCCCTCCAGAATTTTGCAGTAAACTGAACCCCACTATCAGAAATAATTCTGCGAGGCACTCTAAGATCATGGCTTGGGACTCCCACGCTGCAGTTAGCAGCCAATAGGGTCAGGAATAGGTCAGGAATGGTTGCTTGGCCAAGCAGGTCTCCTTCCATCTGCTGGATATTTGTGCTTCCAAACCATTCACTTGGGGATTTTGGGCAGGCCCGTAGCTGGTGCGCAATATCCTCCATGACCGCCATTCCCCTGATAGTCTCCTGGGGAATTTGTTGGGAGTCATACTGCCTAATCGGCAACTTAACACAAGCCCCCCCCATATTAAAAAAAAAACTGGTGAAAGAATTTGGTTTCAATTTAAAAAAATGTGGCATGTGAACTGCTTCTTGATCCATCAAAGATACTTTTGCCTCTGCTTCACATAAAACTCAGGCTGATGAAAAATTTTGTAAAAGTGATGATCAAGGATGGTGAAGGTTTTTGTTATTTGAACAGATGTTTCCAAGAATAACTGATGCCAAGATTAAGGAAAACATTTTTGTTGATCTGGAGATTAGATATCTTTTCATTGGCAAGTGTTTTGGTGATGTATTAGTGGGGCTAGAGAAAGTTGCCTGGAAAGGGTTCAAGGATCTTGTTGGGAATTTTCTCGGCAACTATAAAGCAGCAAATTCAGCACATTCAGCTGGTTGATAAACTTCTTACAACATAGAAGAACATGAAATGTAACATGTCACTGAAGATTCATTTTCTGCATTCACACTTGGACATCGTTCCCAAATATGTGGTGCAGTCAGTGACAAACATGGTGGAAGGTTTCACCAGGACATTGCCACAATAAAAAAATAGTATCAGGGCAACTGGAATCCATCAATGCTGGCTGATTATTTTTGGATGCTGCAGCAAAATGCATCAGCAGCAAAATACTTTTAGCCTGTTGAATGCATGCAGCATGTCAGAAACGTTATGCAATTAAATACTTTATAGTCATTAAAAGTTAATTTTACATTTCTCAAGATTCTACATGATACAGATATTCTGAAATTATGAATATGTTTAGTTTGAGAGGGTCTATCA
Source organism: Laticauda laticaudata (assembly GCA_004320025.1). Classification (NCBI taxonomy): domain Eukaryota; kingdom Metazoa; phylum Chordata; class Lepidosauria; order Squamata; family Elapidae; genus Laticauda; species Laticauda laticaudata. Next base: position 25,496 of record BHFT01040268.1, read on the forward strand.
TAATCACCACAAGTTTTTTGAGGAAGCAAAACCTTTTGAAAAAAATTGTTATCCAGTGAACTAATGTTTATAATGCATCTTAATTCAGTTTGTGCACAATGAACGTATTTACTACTGTTTGAGCTTTATTGTAATCCTGTTTACCCACAATATAGGTTGCTATATGCATTCTGTGTAGGAGTCAAGACTCTTGAAATAGGAGGATCCCTTGCAGCTTTCTCTTGCATTGCTTTCTTACAATAAGTATTATATTGCTTGAATGCACTTCTATTTTTTTTAACAACAAAAAAAAAGACTTTATGGACATACAATACTTCCACTTAAAACATGTTGTCACACATTGGTCCTGAAAGTAGTAAGAACTGTTTTGTCAAAAATCTGTTTATACCTCTGGAGGAAAGAATGAATATGAGTAATACTCCCTACCTCTCCTCATTTGTCATCATTCATTAGAAATTGCATATTGGCAATTATCTTTGGCTATAATTTGCATTTTTAAAAAGGCAAATTACTCTCATCACTAATTGTAGCTCTTTTTTTTTTCCAGAGCTTTGATTGTGGCTCACTTATTAAACTCTATTTAGCTGAAAGCTCTTGATTCTAATGCCTTTTTTCTAATTACTAGATTTTGTACAATATTGCAAAGAGATAAGTTTCCTATTGATCTGAATTCTTTATCAGATAAATTGTGAAAATAAATGGATTGCAAGTAGGATTGCAAGAAACAGAATAATAAATCTGAAGAAACAGGTTCATAAGTGATGTGCAAAGTGTTCTCTTATCTTTATCTAATATAATTTTAATAATATACATTCTTTAATGGGGATTATGAGAGTTATTTTCCCCATGAAACAAAGTACTGTTCACTGTAGTGACTAAAGTGCTGGGTTAGAAACTAGGAAAATGTGAATTCTAGTCTTAGGCATGAAAGCTGGTTAGGCGACTTTGGGCCAATCTTTCTCTTTCAGCCCAATCCACCTAATAGAATTTTTGTGAGGGAAAATAAGACACAAGGGGATACAAAAATACAAGGAAAGATAAAAAGAAATAAAAATAAATCTAATCTATTCTTCTATATTTTCTCATCTGAAATTCTTGTACAGGTACAGATATAAATCAGAATTTGCAAAGTGAAATTTCTTTTATTGAGACAGTAAGTAAAACAAGTTTTGTTTCAATGACAAAATAGGATTGTTTAAAATTTATAAAAATATGGCATTTATACACTTTGGCCCAGTGGAAACCATTCATTAGATTTACTTATGGAAATACTTTGGGTTACGGTTACATTATTGCTTTGTATACTGTATATAGTTTTATTTCTTAACATATTTCTTTTATTATATATCTTCTAGCATTTTATTGTTCTCCACTGTAATTTTCACTCCAATTTTGGTATAGCATGTTAGGTCCTTTGTGCTCCTTTTTAATAATTGTACCCACTCCCTTATTTGTAACAATAATAAAAAAATGGTTTGGAGGGAAACACTTTTTTTGGCCAACCACATTTGTTTATATTGATCAATGCTAATTTCAGAGGCAAATAAATGTCAATAATAGAGTCAATAATAACAATGGAATGCTGTGGCAGTAGGAAAGTTATTATGGTAAAAAAGTTTAAGTTATTGAACAGCTATTGTAGATGGTTTTTAAAGCTGTTACAAAATGCTATGAGCTTGCCTTTTCATCCAAGGTCGTATATACACTTCTATTTCAAATAAACTAAGGAGACTTTGTTGATGCAATTTTTCATAATGGTTTTCTCAAGAGATATTATTTATTAATTAAAAATATATTATCTTTTACAATAGACCCAAGACATGGATATGTCTATCATGAAACTATAGATTCCAAACATGTACAATTTGAAATTACATTGTTTGCCATATTTCATTTTTTAAAATTGCTAACAGAAGGAGGCTATCTAGTCAAATATTCATTATTTGAATTTGTAGAATATAGTATTAATATTTGCTAAGTACAAATCCCAAGGAATAGATTTGTTGGTTTATGGTAATTTCTCCTATTATACTTTAATGTTTAGGAGGAGTTTTTGCTCGTATCAAATATTACCATTTAGGGAATCCAAGATATATAGGGAAGATCAAATTTATTCCATGCCTATCAGCCCTTCGAGGCAGATTATGTCAGGAAACAAATTACATAAAAATGTTAGAAATCTACCTTATTGATGTAGACTACATAGCAGAAACTTGACAGCCAGAGTGTGTTTAGCTTTCCTTCATTTTATAATCCAGGGATTTAAGGTAAAATCAGCTTGAGTTTCTTTTTAATGGTCTCTCATTCTAAGGCTTAAAACATTATTATTTTGCATTTCAATTCAAAAAAGCTCTTTTTCATTTCACTCTCACCACCCTATGCAATGGGTTTGGATTAGAAGTAAGATGGGCTTTTCTACAATATGTGCAGAATATTCTGCAGTTATACTATATGTTCTGCAATATATATATCTGTACACATAGAAGGCCCTTAATAAATTATGATTTTGCAGATAGATAAGTAAAAGTCTTTCAACTTGATATACGCTGAAAAAGAAATACTTGGTACATTTGTTTTAACAAGCTGTTCCTAACCAACATATTTAATCTTTTTCTTTTAGGAAGAGGCAATTTTTGGATGGGTATAGAAAAAAGAAAAGAAACAAGGAAAAGAAGATGTATTTATTGTTCATATTTTCATTGTTATATATAATTATCACCTAGCCAGTCAAGAGAAAAACATTCCCACCATCAAAAGTGCTGGAACATAAGTGCCATATAGTTTATATGAAGAATGTACAATATAAAGTGCAAAGTGTGCATTTGTGATTACTGCATTTAGTGCATTTATGATTATATTACACTGTTATAATATTTTGTTTAAATTTTAAGGAAGCAATGCTCTTTGTCAGTACAGTATTTTGTATAAATTCTTATATAAGAATATAATATCGATCTAACACTACTGAAAAAACATTTAGAATTTCAGAAAAAAATAAGTTTGTATGAAATAAATATATAAATTGAAACATCTAAAATTCTGAATTAATTTTATTCCCATGCAATTAAAATTGTACACCTGAATCTTTGCCCATATGTTGAAACATTTAAGTAGCAGTCAGTCATCAATCTCAGCTTGCCATAAGTAAAGTTCAAGATAAGTGAAGCAGCAAAGTGTGAATTCATAAAGGTGATGGATTTGGGGTGCAAGTGGCAGTATTTTATTATTGCAGTTAGGCATCCTAATGTTATTCAGCCATGTAACCTACTGAGTGTTAAAAGGAATGGTCATTCTTTTTCCAACATTCACTGTCATGATATAACTTTTAACTGTTTCCTTGCCTCTATGGGTTATTGCCTGGAAACCTCATGAGTCATAGTGCAAAATTATATTATCTAACAGTAATATGTTTCCTGAAAACCCAAATAAAAATGATCCTTTCCTGAACAATAGAACATTGTTACATTTATTGTTGTTTGTTGTAAATCATAATACCAGCATTTATAATATAATTTATTTATTTAGGTTCTAAAACAATAAATTTTAATATTTCTGTCCCCATCTATATCTCCATGTCTTCATCTTTAAGTTCATGCCTTCAACATGTCATTCCACCTGAGAATGTTGTCACAGAGTTGATATTCAGCATCCATGTACCAAATATAGTTTAGATGTTGGTAATGCATTTCCATGCAATTTCCTGTTCTCCAGTGGTAATACACAAACACTCTTCTGCATGAAATTCCTTTAAAATAGAGGTGTGATAGTTTGGTAATTTACAGTGCAGGAAAGTAGCACGCAATAATGCCCAAAATTGCTGCCTGCAATATATAAACTGCACAAATAGGAACAGCAAAAATAAGCCTCCTCCCCCCCAAAAACACCCCACATCAAGTTTGACTTCTTTACTCATGCCCTTTTCATTGGGAATTTAATGTAATATTAGTTAAAAGTAGCTGATGACTTCATAGTTAATTGAGTAAATGCAAGATGTACTGTACTTAATTTCCAATTTGTGCTTTCAGATTACCACATGTTAAAATTCAGCTTCTTTGAGAAATCTAAAACAATCAACCCAAGAATAAAAGAGACACAAAATCCAGAATTTTCCATCATGTCATTGAACTTTCCTGAAATACAATTTATCCCATTCAGTGCAGATCTTTAAAAGGTTATACTTGGATCTGAAGAAAATATCTACATTACAGTCACATAGTACTGTTACAAACTTGGGCATTGGTCCAACCTCAAAGTGGAGAATCTGGAGCCATTAAATTCCTGTTTCCTGCAGTCTGGCCAAGGATAAAAAATGTTGGAAGTTGGAAGCTGCTATTCAATAAGACCTGCTCATAAGAAAATACATTGATGCAAGACTTATCTGATCGAATTATAACTCGTGTATAGTTTGGTGTTAGGAGAATTGAATATAGCAACAGAAAGTATATAGGATTATATTTTCATTAAGGAATCCTGCAAGATATTATTATTTATGACAAGATAAAAGTCTTTTTAAAATTTGTTGATTTCTTTCATCCATCCTTGATATTAACATCCCTCAGGAATGAAACCTTGTATTAATTATGTATGTAATATATGGTAGGCAAAGGAGGTGTATGTACATAGATTCTACATTTTAAAACTGAATGTGGGAAAAAAAAACCCACACTGCTTTTATTTCTTGAACTGAAGTTTTTTGAGTTGATGATGAATAAGTCTGATCAATAAGATAAGAGTGAATTGGGAGATAATTAATTATTTTTGTTTTACAAAGGTATCCTTGAATGAGAATGAGAGAAAACATTCATCTAAAATCATAGGTCCAAGTAAAAATTGCACCCAATCAACACCTGAGGTGTTTTATTTTATTAAATCCTTATAGCCTCAGGGAATATATCTGCCTATGGTATCTACAGCTATGGGAATATTTTTTTCTACCAGAATGAGCTCAAGCATTAGGTGCAATGGAGTAGACTAGAGGCTTTAGATTGCAAATATAAAATAGGGTCTAGCCCAGGGGTCCCCAACCACCGGCCCCCGGACCAGTACCGGTCCGTGAATCATTTTTTACCAGGCCGCAAAGAAGGAATAATCATGATTAATATATATATATATATACATAAATATGTTTTTAGTAAAGAAATAGTAAAGAAGCCCTTTACTATTGGGGAAGAATTGATTTTGCCAGTCCTTGAANTTTACTATTGGGGAAGAATTGATTTTGCCAGTCCTTGAAAAAGTGTTTCTGCATGAAACTGGTCCCTGGTACAAAAAAGGTTGGGGACCACTGGCCTAGCCCACAGCCACTGCTACTCTGATTGTTAATAACTCTATCTGCTGCTAATGTTATTCACTGAACGTGATTTCAGTGGAATCTAAGCACCTTCAACCTCCATCCTTTTCAATGGATTTTGATGCCTTGCTTGGAGAAGCCTCCAAGGTCATAAAGACTAAAATAAGCATGCTGCTACCATCTCCTTAATCTGAAGAACACCTCAAGTCCTGCCCAATACATGTGGTTGGCCTGGGCAGTTCTTTGGATACAGTCTGAAATCAAAACTAATTATTTCCAAGCTTCTCAATGAATTTTTGCTAAGTTTATTGAGATGAAAGGGATAGGATTATAACAAGCCCAGCAAGTGAATTATTTCCCATTTAGAGGCGGCAGATGATTTTTGGTTTCTAACAGCCTTTCTATGTTCTAATGAAGAACAGGACTACTCACTAGTAACAAAAATGCTTGCAATACACTGTTTGCTTAACAGTCTACAGACTTGAGCGGTCCTTGGTGCTCTCTGAGCTTGGTTGTTTTTTTGCAGCTATTTCATTACCCTAGCTAGCATTGATGATGTTACCAAGTTTGGTTAATGAAATGTCTGCAAGAAAACAACCAAGCTCAGAGGGCACCAAGGACTCCCCCCCACCATGTAAACCTTGAGCTACAAATTGTCATGTATAGAACTTGGTAGACTCCAAATACCTTAAACTGATTGGCCAATCCTCTTGGATTGGTTAATGAAGAGCCATTCCAATTGGCCCGCTGGACGGCAGGAATACTTGAAGTACTGTTATTGGCTTGGGAAAACGTTCCGGTTACCAGTTGCTTTACTGTTCAATAAAGAACTGTTTGTTGGAACCCGGTCTCGCGCGTCTTATTTCCAAATGGAACACTGGTGATGAAGGTGGGATCGTCCTAGAAGAGCGAGACCAAAGCACGCGGCAACCAGAATTGAGGGAGAGAGATGGCTGGTAACAATGCGCTGCCTGCACCATTCAACCCCGATGAGGAAGATTGGGAGTCATACGTCGATCACTTTCTAATGTTTTTAGAAAGCAACAAACTGCAGGAGATATCTGACCAGAGGAAGAGGGCTGTCTTCCTC